>JAJJWN010000244.1:0-171691 GCA_021655885.1 Fusarium abutilonis
CCACCACCACCACCACCACCAACACCCGGCCGATATCAAAATACCGGGCTTGTAAAACACTCCGACGCCGGACTGAGACTGACTCAATTCAGCGCTCCAGCAGACTGTTTCTGATGGTTAAACAACCTAGGTAGTTCGTTTAGGCTAGAGATGGCAGGTTTAAAACAATTCATCCATCTACTTGACTCCCAGAAATGACAAGATGGTGGGCGGTTCTTCTCGTTCCACCAAATCTCGGCATTATCTAGTAGGCATATGTCACTACCCGAAACATGTCTCAAGACGCCCATGAAGTGAAGGTAGGTTAGAATGGTTTACACTGATTTCTATGGCTAGTCTCTACAGACATGGATCCATAGAACTGTTGTTTGCTTGATTAATGGTTGGTTCAACTCTGGTAGTTTCGCTTGTTATTGGTCATAATACTATCTATATACCTATGTAAGTAGCTATCTATTGCACCCGATCTGACAGAGAACACTACAGACAGCTTTTGATGCCTGTCTAGTTATAGGATACTCTTGTTGATTATTTAGTTTCTATCCGATCCAAGTAGGCGATAACTACTAAGATAAATGCTTCCGCACCTCATGCAGGTTCGCGCCCCTATCTCGTATTGAGTGTGTATGCGCCTTCAGCTTCGTCTTCTTCTTTCTTTCCAGGGATACCGTCTATAATTCATTCCGTGTTCTGCTTGGTCAGAAGGCACGAGTCAAGGATATGCCTTCTACATGAACCTGTCAATGCCATTTCCCGAGTGACACTGGTTATGGGTAACACGCACCTGCCTGCAGATGTTAATAGGAGCTGAGTAACTGTTAGATCTTATATCGTTCTTGCGCTTCTAAAAATCATGGTTGGGGATACCACGTGCTCGCCTTGTTCATAAGGCTTGCTTTCGTTTGGGCTTCTGTTCTATTCTTTGCTATGCATCTCTCCATCATTCGTTTTCGTTTTTGGAGCCTGGATTGCCATTTTACGCTTCTGGTACTGCCAAACATCAAGGTCAACTGGATGTTTTTGAAAAGTTGAACGGATTATCTACTCCTTGTATTTCAATGATACTCCCTGATCCTCAGTCTATCACAGAATCTCACCATGACCGTCTTCTTCGTAGACTGGGATCTTTGGCAGGAGATGACATTTGTATGTGTTTCACGGCCCTGAAGCTCTACTACTTAACCTTTATCCACCGTGACTAACTACTGATATCAAGGTACTCGGGTGTTGTATTGTTCTCGTTTTTGCCATCGGACTCTTCAAGCTATGGTGGTCTAACCGCGCCATGCGCCGTCATGAGATCATTGACGAGGAGAAGCGCGCACGAGTCTCGCTCATGTCACACTGCGGTATCGATATCATGCGAGCCCCCGAGATCCCCTTTGGTGTTCGTGCGATCCAGAGCGGCATCGAGGTGGAGGGAATTTGGATCTCGCGGCCTAACATTCCCGAGTCCTGTCAACTCACACCAGGAGCGACACTGGTTGGTCGACGCATCGAGATATCAAAGGGAAAAGGGAAAACGATCGAGCTGAACTCATCAGAATGTCTACCCGCGAGCCTCGACTTCGAAATCATACCAAATCACCCTCCCAGTCTTTCTGGCACACCTGCACAAATACCAACAGTCCATCCATTAAGTCACATATCCTATGTTGATAGAGAGCGAGAACGCTTGGGGTCAGATTGGGCCCTCGACCGTACAGAACAAGCAAGTGCCGAACATCAAGTGAGCAGGACAACATCGGGAGGGGTGGCACTTCCAAACGGTTCTTGGCAGGAGTTACTGGGACACAGAACAGACCTTAAACATACTATAGGAATCACCACCAAGCCGCAAGTCATGGATCAATCTGCCGCCAACAAGACAGGGTCGGATCGAGCAAAGCTGACGAAGACTCTCAGATCAGAGACTCGAAGGTTGCTGTCAAAATCATCAAGCAGTTAGCAAGTAAATTGATCCCTGCTTTCCCGTGAGCTTCCCCAGTTCTGTGTCGGTATCAAGTGTTCCGAGTGCTGTTCGTCTTGATTCCTGATGATGGTCCATTACCGATGTCTATAGGGTAATCGACGTTTCAGGAAGCACTTTATGTCGCTCGCTAAGACATGCCATTTATTGCTTGACCTTGCCAGCTGGCCAATGTCTGCGCTTATTCGTTGGTATGGTGTCTACTGACCGGTCTAAATCCGTCGGGCCATTTCCGGTCCGGAGTTTTGCACAACATCGGTAGCCAGATCTAGGTACCACTACACCAGTGACACCATACATCCATCTATGGAGACTCTGGTTGGACTTAGCATCCAATGGGCCTACAACGCGGGGAAAACAAGGGCCTGCGCAGGTATAAAAGGCGCGAGGATCCGTCCAGCATGGCTGTTGCACTTCTTTCCTCTCTTTCTTTCTACGCTGCTTTGACAGACGGGCTGCAGATTAACCACTAAATCATAAACGCATGAGTGACTGATTGATTGTAAAGCCAGATTCCATAAAATGGCCCCTCAAATTGTACATGATATTGCCGCTAAGGGCTTTAATGATGCCCAGTCTTACGACACGCATCGACCTTCCTACCCACCAGCTGCAGCCAGTAAACTGCTTGAGCACCTTGACCTCGAGGGCCAGTCTGGTCGCCGGGTCCTAGACCTAGCGGCCGGTACTGGCAAGTTCACCGAGCTCTTGGCTGCCAGACCGGAGGAATATGAGATCATCGCGGTAGAGCCACTGGACTCGATGCGGAACAACCTCGCAGCAAAGAAGCTCCCCAAGGTGGAGGTTCGACCCGGAACGGCGGCTGATATGATGTTTGTGGAAGATGGATGGGCGGATGGTTGTATTGTGGCCCAGGTAAGCTATATATCCTAGAACCATGACCAAAGAGACACTCGAATTAGCAGAGAATTGGGATAACATCATCAAGGCATTTCACTGGTAGGTCCTCAGCTTAGAACAAAATACTGGCTCTGATCAAGACCAAGGTTTGCAAAGGAGGAGGCCCTCAAGGAGATCCATCGGGTTCTCAAGCCCGGGGCAAAACTCGGCATGATCTGGAATGTTGAAGACTGTAATAACATCCTTGGATACCATTGCCCCCCAACTACTAGTACCACAGACTGACCTCACCTCAAGACAACCGCCCCGAGACATGGCCTGCCTCAACTGAATGGGAGCAGAAGCTCAGCGAGCTCAACTTTAACGAAAAGGTGGACGAGGAGCCTCGCTTCCGGCACTTGCTTTGGAAAAAGGTCTTTGAATGCCAGGCCAAGGGTGATAAGCCCTTCTTCTCCACGCCCATCGAGACCGGGGAGATCAAATGGTCTGTGTGGTTGAGACCCGAAGCTCTGTGGGACAGGTTGAACACGCTCAGTTGGAATGCCATACGGCAAGGAGAAGAGCGCCGACTGTTTAGGGAGAAGTTTGACAAGATTGTCAACGAGGACGAAGGAAGGTTCAACGAGAAGGGTGAGGTTGAGGTTCATGGGCGGACTTTCTTTGCCTGGGCTTCACGTTTGGACGGTCCTGAGGGTTCTTGAACGAAATATGGTGGGATAGTTAGTGATGTTGCGCGCAAAAGTGAAGATGAAGTCAATTTCATTAGGTACGCGTCAGAATTTTCATGAGTCTGCTGAGATATACATGACTACGTCCATCATTAGTATAAACACTCTATAGCAGAAACGTGGAACTTACCATTGTTTCCTCTCACGAAGGCGTCACCGTATTCCTTGCGCTTCTGGCCGTTGACATACTCTGCAGTCTTTTCCAACGCAATGTTCATGTAGCCATCCACCGATTGAAGCTCGCCTTTTTGGGTTTCTATTAGCTCTTTATATTTCAGCTGAGAGGAGTGAGAGACTCACCCTTGTAGACGACACCCGAGTTGAGCTTGACAGTGACAGGGTTGCCGATGATATCACCAAGGAAGCTGGAAGGGTCCTTGCCCTCACCCTGAGAGATGTTGCCGTTTTCCATAGTGACGCGGTGAGGTTGAGTCGTTGGTTGCGTTGGTGGTTGATGATGGTCTTGTGGAGTTTGTTTGGTCGAGGCACCGCCTAAAGATTTGATGCCTCGTTGTGTTAAGGCTGGACGGACTGCCCGACTTTTTTTTCTTCGCACTGTGGTGCGTTACACCCACTGTGAGGTCGCCTAACATCCCGTTATAGCGGCCTGTAGCGGGGAGCATCTAGGTAGTATTTTAGCGGCATTAATCCCTATTTCTTACCTGAGCAGTCTCTCTAAGATATCGATTCATCCACCCACCCACCGGGCAACAAGCGCGTAAAGTGAGGTGCTCGCTCGTTCGCGTCATCTCTACAATCGCAATTCGTTTTCGCCTACCTAGCCACCATTGTAATTTCCTTTGTTTGCAAATCGTCGCTCTTGTTCTCTGCAATCGTATCTAGAGCAAAGGAATAAAAAGAGACTTGCTATCAACTCTATCCTGTGCAAGCTAACGACGCCCTCTGTGTCAAAGAAGATGAAGAAGCTGCCTTTCAAACCCACCGCGCTGCGCAGGGCCACGCCCAAACCATCCCAGCCTCAAGACACCAACGAGAGTGACGATGACGGCCTCGCTCTGTTTCAACGCTCAAAGGAGATGGCGCCTATCATGGCTGCTGATCTAGAAAGGCGTTTGAAGAAGCATCGGCAGCATGGAGAGGCTGAGCTGGAGGCTGAACGTCGCAAACATGAGGCTGTTAGGGAGAAACGACCGTGGGAGGATTCTGAGGATGTGAATCATAGCGATTCTGATGATAAGAAAGTCAAGCTTCAGTCCTCGCCTGCTCGTCCTAGCAACGAGACTCCCGTCCAAGATCAGCCTTCGACACAGACTAGAGCTGGTCGCATTAGGTTCGAATATCAAGCTACTAGTACAAAATAATTCTCTAACTCTTCCAGTGAACTCGTCACTCCTCCTCCCTCGAAACGATCAAGACTCGGCTCAACCTCAGATCAGAAGCCAATACTGAGTGCGCAACTTGACGACGAAGGCCATTTTCCAGACGCATCGCCAACTCCACAACAACGGTCACAACACAATCCAACTCCTACTCTAAGTCGAGCGCTAAAGATGGAAACCCCTACACTACCCTCGTTTACTCAGTCCCTCCCCAACGACTCGGACTCTGAAAGGCCAAATCTTAACACCACCCCTGCTCCATGTCGGGCAACAAAGACGGAAAAGCCTATACTACAGCCGTCTACTGAACCCATCACGATCGACTCTGACTCAGAATCTGATTCAGATGTGGTTGCTGTCAAGGCCCCATCTACTCAACCAGGTTTTAAGCGAAGCAGCAGCATCGACTTGATCAACACGAAGTCTTCCAATCAGTCTACGCCACTGCCAGCGGAGGAGGATGAATTCGCAGACTACATCCGCAAGGCCGAACAAGAGCGCGCTCGAATGCGGGCCTTAGAATACAACTCAGAGGGGCAGCAAGAGAAGAAAACCATCACAATTCTTATAACGAGTACCATTCCAAATGCCAGCGGTTTAAGAGTAAAGTTCCTCTTCAACAAGGCTCTCCGCGCCGTTCGCGAGGCCTGGGTCAAACACCAGTCGAGCAAGGGCCTCTTTATCCCTACTGCTGACATAGTGCTCACCTGGCGCAAGAAGAGAGTCTACAACACATCCACACTCCTCAGCCTGGGCATTCGCCCTGCAGGCGACGGGGGCATAGAGGCTGACGGCTTTGGCTCTGACGGCTTTGGCGAGAACCGAACTGTGGTGCATATGGAGGCCTGGACTCCCGAGCTTTTCCAGGAGATGGAGCGCAACGAGGAGCTTCGCCGGAGACGCGATGCAGGCGGGCTGTCCGACGAGGATGACAGGGACGAGACCCCGCTGGAGGACTACAGATTCAGGATCTTCCTCAAGGGACGAGACATGGAGCCCTTCCCATGCAGAGTGACGCCAGAGACTACCACTGAGACGCTCATCACCGTATTCCGCCAAGAGCGTCGTATTGGTACCGACAAAGAGATTTCCCTGTGGTGGGATGGCGAGCGTCTGGAGGAGCATGTCACGCTGGACGGGGCTGAGATTGAGGAAATGGATACAATTGAAGTGCACGTGCAGTAACTTGGCTACATGATATGTTTTGGGGATAATGGCTTGCTACCAAGGTAGTGGGTGAAACGTAGCATGGGGGATGGCGCTCAAGGAAATGATACCCAGGAATACGATGTTTTCAGCTCTAGCTACGCATAGTTCCATAACGAAGACAGACTTTGCTTATGATACAGTATTAATATTTGGATCTAAAAAGCATCTCTCAGCTCATCACCTCTAGCTGGCCCTGGCTTCCTAGCTACAGGGTCGATTCCTATAACGCCTCTATTTCATGAAACCGAACCAGGCACTTTGCCTCGACCTGGTGACAAAACTTGCTGCAAGATAAAACAGACGCCTCCTAATAGTGTACATCAGGTGCCGTCCTGGATGTCACTCCCAGCCATGATGGCTTGTTTCGTGTAACTTGGTATCAACCCCTTACGCCATGAATGCCAAAGAATACATAAAACATAACGTGAGCCATTCCCAGCTCTACTCTAATGCCCACAAAATCAACCTTGTTTCGTTACGTCCTAGTCAATGAGTTTTCCATAGCCTAAAGGAATAGACTTTGGAGAGATGGTGTCTGGCTTTCGCTTCGATGCTGCCGCGATTGGAGGCGAAGAAAACCCTTCACGTTTGTAGGGGAAATTTTCTTGTGATGGCTTACTCTCAGGCCGTAGAGATGGGAGAGTAGGACTGTGTGTCTCTTTGGTTGCACTTCGTTTTGCAGGAACAACTGATACAGGTTTGGTCGTCTTTCCTTGAGTTGAGATATTTTTACCTGGCTTGAAACCTTGCAATTTCGCGTTTTTGACTTCATTTGGAAGAGCTTTTCTCTTGCGTCCACGGGACTTGGGGGCTGCTGCGGGCTTGTCGGCCGCGGCCAGTTTGTCGGCAAAAGAAATTGTAGTCTGCTTTATCTTCGTGGGCTTTTTGGCTACCGGTTTGGGGCTTGCGTGAGGAGTCGGGATTCCCTGCATATGTTTGACTTGCTTGGGTTTGGCAGTTTGTTGATCCTCAACATCAGAATGCACCGAGCTCGAGCTTGAGGGAATGTTGACAGCAAACGTCGTCTTGCTAAGACGCTCCTGGTTCTTGCAATCCTCTTCCGTCGATATCCAGTAATCGTTTCCGATAGGACAATATTCTGGAATTTCGGCTATTCGAGCAACATTGTCGCACTTTGATCTCACGACAATATCCCAGCAATTCTTCAAATCAACGCCCTTGGGCTCATCGTCCACGTTGATCCAGATAGCAATTCCGTTCTTGCGTCCCCGAGTGACTTGGCACATCTCCTTGACGATTCTGCGGGTTCCGGGAACCTTGAGTGTCGTACCAACTACCAAAACAGCATCAGGGCGCGCCTTGAGATCCGCACTGGAAACGTTTCCGATAGCCTCTTCGTCTGGGTTATACTCATTATAGAGCACAAATCGCGGTCGTAGTCTGCCGATACCGTGGCTTCGCTTTCCCGCATGAGCTGTTCGTACTTCGTCGATATCCTTACATGTCCGGCAAAGCGGGGCTTCTGGGCCATCGAAAACATCGCCATTGAATCGCTCGAGGTTGCCGCACTTGGTGCAAACCATTTTTTCGAGACCACCGTGTAGTTGAATGGTGACAGGCCATGGGCCTTTGGGGTTAAGAGGAACATTTGTCGCTAGAGGCGCCATTCGGGTATCGATGCAGTCAATGTTTTGCGAATACAGGCGCAATAAGCGGCCTTCCTGGGCCAATGACGCCAATAGTCTGTGAAAGGGAGTTGGCTCTGCATTTTTGGTCATTGCATCCATTTCCCGGACCATGGCATGGAAAGATTGGGTGGTTGAGTCGTGTTTGTAGACTGAGGCATCGAACAAGTGCTTGCCGGAGCCCTTGAGGTTGTGTTGGCTTTTGACTGTTGCAAATAAGCCGGTGGATGAGCGAAAGTCTGGAATCCCGGCCGAGACAGAAATGCCAGCGCCAGCAATGACAACAATCTTTTTCTTTTTGCGCAACGTAGCCAACAGTTTCTCGAGCTGACAATGATCCTCGGTGGTGAGTTCTTCCTCAGGCTTCATGAGATCCAAGTACTCAGTAGTACGTTCTTTCGGGGGCGAGATGCGGCGCTTCTTGGCGAGCCTGGGGCCTTGGGCGGAGACATCGAGGGGTTTGCTGACGCTGTCATCGTCGGATAAAGGATCGCCAAGTTTAACGGGAGAGTGAGGGTCCGAAGCGGTTGTTGAAGTCGGTGAAGGATAGCGTTTGGCTGGGTCGACGAGCATGTCAGGCGAGGAAGGCAGGGATGGCGTTTTGGAGAAGTTAGAGAGCGGCGACGATAGCGTTGAGTTTTCCGAGTCAGAGACTAAAACGGAGGGTAAAGGGCTCGAAGTGCTCATGGCGGACCGAGTTGCTCCTCGTGGAGATGATGTAGGTAGGAGTTGAGAAACGAGGAGCAGGCTCGAGGCTAGAGTTTAAAGGAGGAAGGGTAGAAGAGGCGTGTGCTTGCTCTAATTCCACCTCATTGCGCAGGAAAAAGCTAAGTCCCAGGGTCGGGCGTATCTGTAGTTGGCCGAGGCAGGATGGAGGAGGAATGACACGGAAGCTGCAAGTAAATGACGAGTCCGAGCGGGCTGTTCTTTAGTGATTGAAAAAGAAACTGCAGTCAAAGAAAGGAAGAAAATGCAGTTGTTCGTGTTTCGAGTACAAGGACAAGTAGAAAAGTAAAAGTAGGAGTTCAAGAGGCAAGCCAAAGCCAAGGCAAGGACGGGGGAATGACGGAAGTGCTGCAGTTCCAGATCGGAAAGCGGGTTCGGGGGGGGGGGTTTACGAAGCGTGTAGCAGCGTCTGCATCTGCAAATACAATGCCCTCAGTCTGTAACAGGGCTCTCGAATTAGCGTTTTTCGTTACCGCAAGCCACAGCCAACGCAGAAAAGAGCACAGAAGAAGTGGGAATAGGGATCGCGGCAAAGGGCCCTCGTTCAGGGGGACACCTTGAAGAAGCCGGTCTTTTGGTGGACCAATTATCTGGGACTGTGGCTGATAGTCTACTTGGGTTGTTTGTTTACAGAATATCGTGTTGCAGGGTGAATAGTGACATCAGTCAGAGGCTATGAAGCTTATGCCTCGCCTCCCACTATCTGTTGTCATTCATGCTGACCCTACATAAAAGCCAAGTGTGATGGCAGTAATGATAGGCTGGGGAACTGCAGGCACACATGTTACCTGCATCAAACCAGGGTTTGACACAATGACTAACAATTCACAAAGGGCTTGTGCTCTTGAAGGTCGTCTTTGTCGACCGAAGCACTAATATGTTCATTAACTACTTAGCCTAACAAGTACTGAAAGAGAAGCATAGGTACTGTATCACACATCGGCTTTTCACCATTATCCTGCCCTTACCGAGACACTGGTATGCTAATTCACATTAGACTGCATGCAGCTGTGCAACGCTGATTGGCCTATTTCATCATCTTTATTCAACTCGGAGATGCCATGTTCATCCCAAAAGCAACACCGCTGAGAAACTGCATGTGGCCGGCAAACAAAAGGCTCAGTAATCTAATGCGCCATGTTGTTGCACTTATCCTGTTGCTCGTCTATTTAAATCTCGTACATCCGTTTCTGGCTACTGGTGCTTGTCTTTCCTAAACCGGCTTAAGTGCATGCATGTAATCTCCGCCACAGTCAATTTATTTGAATGAAGCTCCTGACACTGGTGAATCGTTCTCTGAAACAGATAGTCGTACTTGAGAGTATGTAAAACCAAGAAACACATACGAACTACTTGTTACTTCGCAAGCTCGATTCAGATACCGGTGTCATCTTGATCTTCCTATCTACTAGGTTGCTGTTGGAGTGTTAGATATCAACCAGCATTGTGTGTCAGGTTCAATTCGCCAGTTGTACGTGGCACCACCCGGTCACGCTACAAACCAGCTTACCATGAAAAGCACAAATAGTGTAACCATAGTGAATACTTACTCTAACCCAACCGGCAAAAACGGAACACATAATTCACGCCGTAACATCAAGCCAGATAATCAACCTAGTGATCATCATCGGTTGCCAGAGGGACGGAACTTAATCCGTGCACTCGTGGATATTAGGCCCTGGTGAACCTTGGACTCCACAACCTCCACACAAGCTATGCAGGTTAAGCGCGACAGCCGCCCGCGTGAATTTGGCTGCTCAATATGGAGGCAGAGGAGAGTCTATGATACAAACTCAAATGAGCCCGGAAGTTGTATTGCTTGATAGTACAGAAAATCTAGGGTATGTCGAGAATTGTGCATAGTATAGTACATTTTATCCTTATAATCGTCTTAGTTTAACTCCTTGCCCGACTCTCCATGTCGAGGCAGCTGTGGGCATATTTTAATCACCTTCTTCGGATGCTCACCCTTAGAGCGGTTGATCATCTCGAATCCCAGGACACCCGTCAGAATACCGAATATGTGCGATGCAAGATCGACCTTGAACTTGACGGTTTTGCCAAAGGCAGCAAGCTGCGGTACACACAGGAGGGCTAGGAAGATGATACCAGGTACGCCGTCCTGTGGCAGACCAAAGAACTTGAAGCCATCGAGGCGATGGCCCCAAAAGTACGCTGCGCATACACCCAAGGTTGCGGCCGAGGCGCCCAGAGTCGTGACGCCTAGCATCCCTCGCAGCGTGTAGGTGGCCACACTGCCCACGAAACTGACCGCGCCGCAGCCCATGTAGAGCGTAAGGAAGTCGGCCCGGCCGATCTCATTATGGAGGGCGGTGCCAACGAAGAAGAGGGGCAGCATGTTGATGGCCAGATGACTAAGTGACTGATGAGAGAAAGGTGCAGTAAACATGGAGATAGACTTGACAGCGCCAACAGAAATGATCATATAGCGGTTGAACACCTTCCACAGAGGAGGGACCTTCCAAGCTGCCCAAACAAGCACATTCAGCGCAACGATCGTTCCTAGTGTCGCATGTGAAGTCGAGATGTCAGGGAAGACACGGTATCGGGGAGCAGGCTCCTCGTAGACGGTGGAAAGAGCAGCGAGAAAACCAACGACGAGAGCAACAACGGTAGCAGAAGGCAGGATACGCTCCCAGGGTTTGAGCTCCGCGGGCTCTTCCTGGCCAGACTGTGCGTTCTTGTAGTACTCGGCTATCTTGGGATTGGAGATCTGACGCTCTGCCTTGTGGTCGAGGTTGGCCAGAGTTCCAGAGTTCACTTCGTCCCTCGCTTCAGCCTCCTTGCGCTCCTTCTCCTCGGCAGCCTCTCTAGCCTTGCGCTTGGCAACATTCTGTGCTCTAATCTCGTCAAGTTTGCTGTGACCGTAGACAGGATCGGGTTTATATGCTGGAGTAGGTGGCGCCTCGGCCTTGTCCTTCTTGGACACTTGCTTTGCTTTCTTCTTGTTTGCAGCCTCCTCTATCTGTGCAAGCTCGTCCTCGGCTCGAAGCCCTGCGTTCATAACTTCATCGACTGGTGATGACTTTCGTAGATACTCTAGCCCTTTGGCGATTTGGTTCTTGGTGAACGATGATGTATGAATGGCAAAGGCAGGATCTTCGAGAGTACCGGCGACTCGTCGGCCGTGGAGAATGCGTAGCAATTGGTTCGCTTTCGCGACATTGATACCCTTCCCAAATACGTCAAGTACCTCTGACTCGGTCAAATCGGTTTTTCTGAACTGAAGACCGACCTGGTCCCGGTAGTCTTTCGGCAAATCCTCATAATTCCGGATCGTCTTATCAAAGAATATCGTTCGTCGGGTCTCGTATGGAGTGTAATTGGTTGTGAAAGCGGTATGTTGGCGGTTGGCAATCGATGGTAAAAGTCCATGTTTATTTCGAGATGCACAGCCAGAGATCCATCGTGTTGGTGTAAACGGTTGGGCTGCTGAGGACGATGCCTTTGAGACTACTCTTTGGAGGGCAGATCTCAACAGCACCCGCGAGGAATTCGGACAGACAAAGAGGCTCATTGTGAAACAAAGAAGGCGCAATATGCGCTCTAAAGAGCCACTAGCTCGAGAAAGACCAGGAGAGCCACGGCAAAGGGAGCAATGATGGTATGATGGAAGGTTTTAGTGCATAATAGTTCGAGTCCATGAGGCGGACAAGTTTTGGACTCGGCATGCCAGGGATCATCGGGAGTACGTACTATATCACGGCAGCCTGAACCCCACCATTACCTTATTGACTGCCCCGCGGTCTTCTCAATTGGAGCTACATTATTCATCCCCAAACTCAAAGCATCCTCTCATTGCCCGTTCACAGCATCGCGGCTACGTGTCTCAACCTCACGTAAATCCATAACTTCGCCATCATGTCCTCCACATCAACATCCGCCGACACACGTCCCATCGCCCCAGCGCGCTTCGCCGCCGCCCTCAAGGACCTCTCCACCGGCATGCTACACCTCAAAGTCCTGGAGATCCGCAACTCGATCGCCCACCTACAATACTCCAACGACCAGCTCAAGCCCTTTGCCCAGGGGACTGAGACGACGCCCTCTGGAGCAGCCTCAGAGCCCGACCAAGACTGCATCGACGCCATCCGCGAAAACGAGGTTGTCATCGACCGCATGGCCGAGCGCATCGCCCTCATCCGCGCAGAGGTAGAGGAGCGCGGTCTTAGCTGGACAGAATTCCAGAGTCGAGACGAAGCTACGAGTAAGAACGATGAGGACGTCGTGGTCAACGGAGACACCCCCGCAGCGCCTGAAACTGAGAACCGGCACGAAGCATGGAACGACGGGACTTTTGAGACGGGGACGATTCGAAACGGCGAGGTACAGCTGGACCGCCAGGCGGGTCGGCCTGAAGGTGGGAGCTTGAGCGATGAGCAGCTTCAACGGGCGTTGGAGCAACGGATGAGAGATCTGGGAACGGGAGACGATGATGGGGGTATGCACCTATGAGCAACCTCGACAAAGAAATGGACAACACAATAAATGCACTGCATGGCTGGCGTTTGGTAGATGGGCAGACATCATGGCAGGATACCCCAAAAAGTAAACCGATCCGCACAACATGATAATAATGAAATAACGGTTGAGCAACTTCAGTCTGCACATAGTCAAAACAGAGGCATGGACGGTTCTGAGTTTTAAAGTCCAATTTTGCTATTTTTCGGTATCTCAGCTACTAGCTTGCTGAGGATTTTGCCTTTAAGGCTACCAATGTAGTGGTAACCATTTATTTTCCACCATTTGGCGATTGAAAAGCACGTATCGCCTCCTTTTTTATGCGAAAGCGACAAAAAACCATAACCTGCTCCAGCGCCTGAGTGCTATGCGGCCCAATGCTAACCCAAACCATTCCCATAAAATGCTTATAAACAAGGAAACCCAAAACACGAAACATGACTAAAGATAACAGGAAAGAGAAGACTCAAGGAAACAAAGACATGTGAGATAAGATGGTTTAGAGAAAACCAGATTGCCAGAGGACGTATAGCAAAGGAACATTCCTGAAAAGGACGTGGGGGGTTGCTATGGCTTCGAGGCGTGGCTTGATGATTTGTTTCACTTGGTTGTGGACTAGTCCGAGTCGTCGCCAACAGGAGAAGCAGCTCCTGAAAGTCGCTTTGACCGAGTCGACCTTTGTCGCTTGGATCGCTTTGAGGCCATTCGAGTGTTAGTAGTTGATCGTGTGCTCATAATGGTTTCGAGCTTTGGCCGTTGTGCGGCGTGTCCTGCACCTGAGGGGGTTCGGCGGGTACCAAGGCTCATGGCGCTTTGTGAAAAGGGAATGGGGGCGTCGGAATCTGAATCGTCTGAAGAATCGTATCCTGGTGGAGCGGCAACCGGTCGGAGTCGTGTCTTACGCTTCGCAAAGCCACTGTCTAGCGAGTCGTCGGATGTGTCGAATGACAGGCTTCGGGTTCGGTGAATAGAGAGAGACGGGCTCGTTCGGGTGAGGAAGAGGGATTCAATGAGTTCGGTTTCGGTAGGGTTGCTGTTCACCTTCTTCAACTTCTCCATGAACAGCTTCTCGTGAACAAGACGACCAAGTTGAACATCGTCGTTGACCAGCGTCCTGCCGCTCGACTTGCTCCCTGAGCTTCCAGCCCTGCTAACGGGCACCTTGCCTTCCATGATCTTGGCTGGGGGCGGGGGCTGCAGCATCCATTGATGGGCGTTTCGCGAAGGGATCTTGCTGCTGACGACGGGAGGGTGGTATTCGTTGATTGGTGGGTTCTTGGGGAAGTAAAAGTCGTGCCGTTGCTGTTCGGTCACTTCCTTCTCGAGGCCCAGCGTAGACTCTATCAATCGTCCAGCGGAATCTCGTGCTTTTGAAATGGCGTCCATAAATCTCTGTCCGCCCCATTGTCCCCATAGCTCTTCATCCTCACGTTGATATCCATGCCGCCGGTTCCAGTCTTCGGAGATGGTGTCGTCCTCCGCTATGACAGACTGGCTGGCGCCAATGTTGGTGCGGCTTTCACCTTGGTTCGTCTGCTCGGATACGCTGATGACACTGCTTAGACCGCCTTGACTTGTAAGACCTCGCTGGCTGGAGTTCTTGCTGGCTGACTTCTTCGGTAACGTCGGTCCCATGTCAATCTCCTCTTGCCAGTATGGGTTGGTGTTGTAGGGCGAGGGATGCTGGTAGAGATCCGGTTGTTGGGCCACTACTTTGGCCTTCTCCACGCGCTCCTTCTTTGCTTGTACGCGAACCTTTTGCTCATGTCGAACCTTTGCGCATGGTGTGCAAGCCAGGATATAGAAGACGGCGGATTGAATTGCGACGGGAAGAGACATGTTGGTGGTCGTCGCCTTGGCCTAGTATGGTGCGTACCGGGCATAAGAGTCGCTTGGCTTGGATTGGATTGGCTTGCTTGCAATTGAAATGATACGTATGAAACGGCGAGCACAACTATAAGAGGAAAAGAAAAGAAAAGTGACAAAAAGAAGGCAATGTTACACCACAAGACACAGAGACATTGACGAAGGGAGCTGTAAGAAAGGGGCCCAGCCCAAGAATGAGCAGATTGATAGTCGTAGAAGAGCAGATGGAGCGGCCGGACTGAAGGGGGCAGTGGCAGTGCGTGAAGTGGAAGTGGAAGATAGGTAGAAGAATAGAAGGAAACAAACGAGAAGGCAGGATTGTGGTGTAAATGAAATGAGACAAGGTGGTAATAGTAATACCAGTGGTGGTCGTCTTTTTTTGGTGCAAGAGGCGCCGCGCCTCTACAACTTAGTTAGGCCAACGCCAGCAGTGGCCAGAACGGTGCCGTCCGCAAAGGGGAAGAGTAACGGTAACAACAGTAGAAACGATGGATGGGATGGATGGAGTGATTGACCGTAGAGCTGAAACCGTAGGGGCCCGTCGTTGGAGGTTCGTCAGAGGCGTCGAGACGTTGGCTGTTTGGGAATGGTTCCTCTGATTGATTCCTCGGGTTCCTCTGTCGATTACAGACACTAGCACTACAGTACAGTAGTAGCCAGACCCCTTCGTCTTGACAGGAATGCAAGAAGAGGTAGGTAAGGTAGCTACAGTGAGCAGAAAGAGGCCACCAGAACAATAGTATGGTAAGCAGCTGGCCTCGCTACCTCGTCTTGTCCGGTTGTCGAAATCAATAGTTAAAGTAAAGTACCTCAAAAGAGGGCCGTGATGGGCGATAAAGGGGGCGAGACGGTTTCACAGCGAGGTGCGGCGGGCACTAGACGAGCAAGACGAGTAGATAAACTGGGGCGGCCACTGGGGTTTCTATGTGTATCCTTCAACTAAGGGTGGCACAGGGCACTTTATGGACAGGGCAAGACGATAAACGGAATGGCTCGACCGTATAGTAAGATAATGCCATAGAGGTTTGGGTGGGAAAGGTAAGGTATTACAAAGTAAGAGAGATACCCAATCTAATATATTTGTGGGTAACGCAAGGTTTATGACGACTGCTGTCGCGTCGCTCGGCTTTGCATAGAACAGGACAAGGGTGTCCCCTCTGTTAAAGGCTGAGAGAGGTGAGGTGTCTCCTCCATGGTAGCAACACAATTCGCGGTCTACGGGAAAAAGTACATACATACAGTACCTTCATTATCATGGAGGAAATGGGAATGGAAATGGAAATGGCGCAGGTTGGCGTGCAATCGTGCATGATGCAGCTGGGTTAAGGCACGCTACACGCCCCCCTAGGTTGCGGTAGCAGTTAAGCAGAAGGGGGGGGGGGGGCGGATTAATTAAAGATCTCATAGTAGAGTTGCAATGAAGATTGTACTTATGACAATCCGAATATCATGCAAGTCATTCAGCAGCAACGAAACAATGTTGTACAGAATATGTATGACGCTAAATCAATCTATCAAACAGACCTCACACAATCAATGCCTCACGGTTCCCTCTCGTCTCTGCTGAGAATCTCAAGCGGCGCAGCCAATTCATGATACTGTAATACCACATGGATCACACCCAGGATCACCAAAGAAGGAGGGGGAGGGAAAGACACCAGGGACCTTCAACAAGGGCAACAGTCCACCAATGATCCAGGTACACAGCGTCCCGCCCAGTGAATCCCCCGCTTGGTCGGAGCTGAGTGGGGTCAAGTGCAGACCTGCAGCGGCCTAGACCTTTTGAGACTATTCGGACCATGGGGGGTTATCGAGAAGAATGATTGGAGAATTGACAAAGGTACGGGTTTCTACTCCGGACTAGGCACCGAAAATATCAACAAAAAAAACGACCAACCTCAATTTATCAGTAGATTCCATTGTTACCTTTGATACCGTCATTGTCCATCATAAGGCGGTCTCACGTCAGAAGACACAGTTACAAGAGGTCTCAGCGTATGTAACATTCGGCTTCTGTCCTCTAGAGACATCTTCTCAGTTACCCCATTGAGGCACCAAACTTTCAACCGCCAAGTCGCCGTGCACAACAAGACTAAGATAAGTATTCTGACTATGCAGTTAAGCTCTGCTTTAGTCTGGATACATAAAAAAAACTAGACAAACAACAAAACAAACTTGTTGGTGACGTCCTTGGTTTTTCACCACGCATCTCCATCTCCATCCATAGCCCACCTGGAAGCACAACTCTACTCAACTTGGTATCAATTACTATGGTATGATTGTCGAATGCAAGAGAAGAGTCTTTCAACACATTCTCCCCGTAAAGGATATATTAAATCAAATCAAGTTACTGTAGGTATATCTCGTGTCTATCTCGGGATATAAATATTCCCTCAATTCCTTCAAAGCTTCATTGTGCCGGTTTCTTCCAGCGTCTTCTCTTGTCTTTCGTCATAAACCACATCCCGCACCGCACCGCGTGTCCCCGCATCCGTTTTCCGGCTCGGCCTGCTTACAGCACCACCCCCCTCTCTCTCTTCGGCCTAACTCGCTACTTTTTTCCCCGTCCACCTGGCTTGGTCCCTCCGAAAACGAACGAGATCTCAAAGCCATGGCATGCATATGGTACAACACAGGCTCGCTTGTAAGAGCCCGGCTTTTGAAGACCGATAGTCAGTTGTTGATGCACGTTGGGGTCCATGTCTAGAGCCATCCAGCCTACTGCAACATGGGCCGGGTGGCTGGCGATTCTATCATGAAATGGCTGGAAAGCGGTGAACAATTTCGATAGAAATCACGACACTACTTACTGTAACTACTTACGTATGAGGCCCATGATTGATGATTTGGTACACGTATTCTTAGTAAATATTCTTATTCATGGGACTCTTGAGATTAAATGCACAAGCATCCCCCTACCTTGGCTCATGCAACTTGATTGTCAAAGTAATAAGCCTCACGATCCCTTCTGCCGTTCAAGTGCCATACGCTCTACATTCCTCAACAATTGAATCCCCTCCCTTCCTATACTTCTATATGCATTATTACATTCCCCTTTCCATCGTTCCGCACCCTTGCCTTTATCTCAGCTCCAGCAAGGGATAGACCTTATTGCTGGAACTTGCCAGCATGTACCGAGTATCAATTGTATCCAAATTAAAGAACCTGCACATACACACATATCCGACACATTGTCCAAAAAAGAAAAGAATTTCGCAGCAGAGCACTCCGTAGAATATGCTTCAATTCGTTTCTTATTTTAGCGACTGCCGTCGCAGGTAAATCGACTATCAATACACAGCCCAGCTTCTGCGCAATAGCATTCCATATCAACGTGCCCAAGCTTCGACCGCAGGCTTCTTCCTTGATCCTACGGCTACATGAACCTTAGCTTTTCGTTCATAAATGTCAACAGTGTCCGTCATTCTTCCCATTCGATAGCTGCCCTCGAAATGGATTGCCTCGCTTCGACCAAATTTGACCATAAAACCTGAACTCCCAGCCACAAACGCTTGTGCTGTCGCACCTTATCAAAGGCATAACAAGTCTTTCGGACAGCAGACGGCGTCTTTAAATCCAATCCTTTGCAGTGAAATCCCTTGATAAAAAGAAATACTCAAGTTACAAACAAGTGAAAAGGAAAAAAAAACAGTAAAAGGCGTCTCAGAGATACACCATGTACAAGCTGAGGCGGTGTTGTCGCTTCAACGTCTCATACTCGAGCTACTACTGCTTAGACGTCCCACTCTTCCTCTTCCTCCTCATCGGCAGCGTCGTCCTTAGTGGTCAGTGCCGAGAAGGATCCAAACGACTGAGTAGGCTGAGAGACCTTGTTGAGGCCGCTGGGTTGCTTGGGCTGAACGGCGGGACGGGCCGCAACCTCGTCACCGGATCCAGCAGAAGGCGCGCTCTTAGTAGCCTTCTTGGACTTGGTCTTGACGGTGCTCCAGTCATCGTCATTCTTGAGCAGCTCAATCTGCTCCTCCTCAGAAGGGAGAGATTCCATCCACTTTTTATCGGTCGCCTTGGGAGCATTGATAGCCGAAGAGGGGGCCTTCTCATAGGTATCAAGAGGCTGGTGGAAGCCGTTGGTCTGGGCAGCAGGAGCAGCCTCGGGGGCGCTGGGAGCTCCCTGCTTCCAAGCAGACTTGTTGTTCTGGGCAGCGGTAAACTGGGAGCCATCCTTGGCAGCACGGCCCTCAGCAATGCGAGCGGCGCGGCGCTGCTTCTCCTCAAGCACCTTTCGCTCCTTCTCGGTCTCCTCACGAGCAGCCTTGACGGCCTCTGCCTTCTTACGGTTCTGGCGCTGCTTCTTGGTCTCGACAGGAGGCTCAGCCTTGGCTACCTTCTTGTTCTGCTTCTTGGGCTCGGTATCAGTCAAACGGAGGACAGTTTGGCGGGCTGGGGCAGCCTCGAGCATGTCGGAAACATCACCTGCGACGGCGATGGCGGGTCCGACCTCGGGTGAAGTGACAGGCGACTGGTCATCGTCGGCATCGGCACCGGTGGTGGATGATGGGGCCGACTCCTTTTCCTCGACGGCACCGGCCACCTTGTTGGCACGAGATTGCTTGACCGACTTCTCTCGCTGCTTGCCAGCATCAGACTTGGTCGCAAACTTGGTGCCTTCCTTGGCCTTGGCAAGTTGCCTAGCAAACTCGCGGTTGTCGACATTGTCATCTTTATCATTGGTGCTGCTCACCCGAGCACTGGTATCCAGTTCTTTAGCATTGTCCTTGGGGGACTTCTTGGAGGACTCCTGAGCCTCCGAGGCAAAAGCCTCCTGGCGCTGCTTCTTCTTACGGTCCTCTTTGCGTGTCTCTACCTGTGAGCTCTTGGCCGGCTTGATCTGGGCCCGGGCTTGGCTCCGAGCTTTCTGAGTAGACATATGGTAGGCGAGGTAGCCAATGCCAGCAAGAGTGGCCCAGGCGGTGACCGTATAGAGAGTGCTCATGTTATCCGCCATGATGGAAAGACAATTGATGAAGATGTTATCTTTATGATTGTGGTGTAGCTAGCTGCTTTAAGCTTCGGTCGAGCTATAAGGCAAGGATCGGAGTTCGTGGTAAGGCTTAGCGAACAGGCGTGCGACTTCGAATGCGTCGACTAATTGGCAGGTCGATTGCTTCTGTTCAATGGACTCTGGACGAGTTCAAACGAACTGTTCTACACAGCTGAGATGATGATGCCTATGGTGGGTGCAAGGTCGGCTAAGTAGGGGCGGCTATGCTATCGCAATCATGAGGCCAGATTGTCTTCAACAGTGAACCAATGATCGCACCCAGCAAGTGCCGACAGCGCAGACGAAGACTCAGGAAGGATAAAGGAGACAAGGAAGAGAATTTGACGATGGAAGAGAGGAGAAAAGGGGGAGAAAGAGGATTGATAAGTTTGGCGCAAATCAGTCAGAAGAAGACACCTTGTGGCTTGAAGTGCAGTCAGCCAGTCGTTTTCGCGCTACCTGAGGCGAGGAAGGGTCGCGGGATTGACTGAAATGGTTCCGAGCTGCAGGGGAGGTGCCGGAGTTTGCACAGAAAAGCACCCGACGCCAAGGTACAGTAATCAAGCAGTAGGACAGTGTGGAGATGTACTCTGTAGCTTTGCTGCAAAATCTAGGTGCTGAGGTACGTGGCCGCGTCTATCGTATCGAGAGGAGGCTTTCGATAGTTGAGGCTCGAATAGATCTGAACGTGGGGCAAACGAGGTTAAGCGGATTGCAAATGATCTTGATCAAATAAAAGTGAAGATGAAGATGAAGAGGAGATGTTGTCGAATGGTGGTGAAAAGGAGGAGTTGATTCTGTTGAGTTTCTGGTCCTTCCTACTGTACCTGATGGTATACATACATCTACCTACCTTACCTACCTACCTATCTGAGGTATGGATGGTAAGGGCATGAGGGGCGGGCTGTACGAAGCCTGCCCTGGGGCATTCAGGGGGTGCAGGCCGGGGCAGAGCTCCCTACAATGCTTGGAATTCGTGCAATTACGCGGGTGGGGAGGCCACGGAAGTTATTAAAACAGGTGTCTAGTGTAAAAGTCGAGACAATAGGATCAAGTGTAAGTGGCAATTAGTAAGGCATGGTAATATTGAGAAGATTTCTATATAATGTGTCTAATTTTTTTTCGTCGACTTGTATCTCTTTCTTTAGTGTTGCCTTATGTATTGATCTTATAGAAGCGACGATTGTGAGCTTAATTTATACAAACGAGCTCGAAATTGTTCATTAGTTTATTACTTATCATCCGTGTCGATGTCATTATTTCTTAGGATACTCTAGTAGATGAAGGCATTTAAACAGCTATTATCTCTCAATGGCTTAATAAAGAATCTCATCTAACTTCTATATTCGTTCCTGTGCAGACAATGCAACTGGCAACTTTAAGCAAGGAGTAGTTCCAAAAATAGGGGATTTGATTGGTTGTCCAGAGCTGCTTCAAGGTTGCACAAATACTCATGTCAGCCCAGCCAGCTGCATGGAACTCGAATTGTGCTACCCTGCCTCAGGCTTGGGATTCGGAAACATTCCTCCCACCTTGACATACTAGGTAGTCTGGTGCTATTCTTATATCTCAGTATATGATTCCAGATACCTATAAAAGGACCTTCATACCAGATACCAGCGATATCTTCCATCCTTCTCAATAACTATTAGCTCAACTTCGAGGCTTATCTCAGCAGCTGCCACCCCACCTGCCCAAAACCAAAGGAGGGGAAAAAGGTACTCTTCGGCATAACCATGTGTGCAAGAGAGTATTGGTCTTGTTATCATCCCGCAACGTGACAAACTTAAGTTTTCAGTAGAGTCTAGATTGACTACTTTTTAACTCTGCCCGGGACTTGTACCTTTATCTTTCTCTGGGTAAATCTATTGCAGTGAGACCCGTTTAGATATCTATCACATACTCATTACAGTACTTGCTATCAAATTTTGAAAATGGCCCCGAAACAGAAAATTATCATAGATACGGATCCAGGTATGTTTCAAAAAGAAAAAAATCTACCCTTTAACACCCCGGAGACTAATGGCCTCAAGGCGTTGATGATGTCCTGGCTTTGCTCCTCGCTCTCAGTGCCACTCCTGAGGAGCTAGAGGTTGCTATGGTATCTGTTACATACGGCAACGTTCCTCTCCAGAGGTAAGAAGATGGTTGGTATTCTATTGCATACAAACATTGGTACTGACAGACTCACAGCTGCCTCCGAAATGTGGTGTCCCTCTTCCATGTACTTGAAAAGGAGCTCGAGTGGAGGAAGTCTACAGGTAAACCCGAAGGCTATGGGGCGATGAAGGCAAACAAGCCTATCGTGGCTGTTGGTCCCGAACATCCTCTTTGTGATGAGGAGTTGATGGCAGATTACTTCCGTGAGTTGTTTAAGTCTCTTCTTTTGTGTTTTCTTTATACTAATGGGGAAACATTTGTAGATGGCGCCGATGGCTTGCATAATGTTCATGAGGCCCATCCTGATCTGTCTCCCGCTGAGACCTGGAAGGGCATCTTCGAGGGCGGCGCAGACGGTGCTGATGACTATTCACCCTTCTTCACGCCTTCCAAAGCCCCAGCTCATCATGAGATCCTTCGAATTCTCAAGGAGAACCCAGCCGACACCGTCTCTATCTTGGCCGTTGGTCCCCTGACCAATGTTGCCCTGGCGGCGGCAGAAGACCCTGAGACGTTCCTTCGCGTAAAAGAGCTCGTCGTTATGGGCGGAGCTGTTCACGTTGAGGGTAACTGCACTCCTGTAGCTGAGTTCAACTGCTACGCTGATGCTGTCGCCGCTGCGCGGGTCTACGCCTTGACTTCGCCCGTCCCGAGTTCCACAATGCCTATTATCCCTCAGGAGCTCTCGACCCTAAAGCCGTACCCGGCCAAACTCTCGCGCCAGCTCAAACTCACCCTTTGCCCTCTCGATATCACGACCCCTCATCTGATCAACAAGAACTACTTCAAGGAGCGTATGAAGACTCACATTGATGCCGGCAGCCCTCTCGCTAAGTGGGTATCCCACTTTGTCACTGGCGCATTCAGGAAGATTGAGGAAATGGAAGGTGACGAGAACGAGCCCGGACTTTCTTTGCATGATCCATTGACGGTCTGGTATATGCTTACTCGAGATGATCCTAAGTGGAAGACACCCGAGAAGCCTGAGGATATCCGTGTCGAGACGAGCGGTCAATGGACACATGGAATGCACGTTGTTGATCGCAGGCTGAGGAAGAAGCCTGCTGAGGCTGCTGTTGCTCTTACAGACAACCCCGATGAGGATCCTCATGTGTTGACTCTAGATGAGGTGCCTGGTGACGACCATGGCTGGTTGAGTGTGCGAAAGGGTAACCGCCTCAACCGTGTGATCGACTCTCCTGGTAAGGAACTCTTTAAGGACGTACTCATGGAGAGAATCTTTGGATAGATTCCAGGATATCGCCAGCTCTGCATCAGCTTAGAGATTTTGAATAAATGCAGTGCATGAACTGAAAAGCCATATACTGTAGTGAAGGCCAATATGAATTGTCTAAAACTCCCTGTACTCGAACGCCATGTGCTCCTATCGATGCCAGTTGACGAGAAGACTCTCAGTCCTCCAGCCATGGATGCCGTACCCTAAAAATGGACATATGTGAAGAAGACGCAGAACGGGCTGCTTTCCCATGCTTCAACAGTGTGGTCTATACATGTTTTATACCGCCAATCGCTGAACCTTTGACTTCTGTCCAGTTGATGCTATCGTCGAGGGCCTCATCTACGAGACCAATTGAGCACACGTTATCGCCTCGCACGAGGTACAAACCTAGAGGCACCTGGGCCGAGGGCTCTGGGTCGTCGGGTGTTCGGATGATTCGTTCCACGGCGTTGTTCAAGACCTGGACGCATGGTTATTAGCTTTCAGGTCCTTTCATGGCGAGGAGTAGAAGTAGGGGAGACGTACGAGGTTGGTTGTTTGGTCACATGCTGACAATGTTCCGACGAGAATGCGTGAGTCAGCTGTGACGATGAGGACTTTCTCTTAGGGGAATGTCAGCAGCTTTGAAGAGGTCTGGAGAGCTTGAGAGGGGTGTCTCACTGTTGAGGTATCCGCCAAGTGTGGCCATGATGTCGGATGTCTCTGCAGCACCGCAAGACGTCGGTACTTAGTTTTATATGAGTAATAGGGTCTATTTTATGATTCGAGATAGCGCTGGAGGTGTTTGTAACAGTTGTTTGGTGGATATTAGTTGAGCTGTTCGATATTCACTGGGGATGCCTGGGTTGCACTTTTTGGAGGAGCTTCTTGACGCTAGTCCTAATCGGGCTTGTTTTCACAACAGCGAGCGAGCGACGGGTTGGATATGGCAATACGAGATGGTAGTAGAGGCAAGGATTTTCTTAATACGTGTAGATGCGAGTACACGATAATGCTCGTTTGCTACTTTGGTAATTTGACGTTGTGATATACCGTTGATGGTTTGGCAGGCATCTACCCTTCACAGCATGAAGCTTCAAAAGTTCTTCGCCGAAACGCGTGCAACAGCTACCAAATAACGCGCAAGTTGACTTAAAGAGAGCAGAGCCAATATATTTATGCAGCGTCTGATTACCAGAAATAAGTAGTATTTGCTAAACCAGCCTGCTTGGTTGCGGCTCCTCGTGAGGACCATTGTGCAGACAGCAATAAAGCTTTACCCTAGATAAACATGCATAGATGACGCGAGAAGCAGCTTTGAGTGTGTCCAACAGACCAGCAGCAGAATTTTTCAAGCTTCTAAGTGACAAACCCAAACAAGATGCGTATTTCACCTCGCCGAAAGACCAAATGGAATCATCATCTAATACTCGAGCAGAATCACAACAGACAACACGCAGGACATGTACACCGCATCTCACATTCAAGGATCTTCTTTACCACCCAGGCAAGCCCAGGAAAGTAATGAAAAACCGAGCCCATGTAGTTCGCGTCGCCTGGAGGCAGTGTAATACCAGGGACACTGTGGGCGGAATCATGTGCAAGCACAGAGGAAACCGCCCGGAAGCCAAAAATAGGAATAATCACGATTGGTCTCCTTAGAGACCTTTCAGAGATTAAACTGAAAAGAACAGATACTACACTTGATCTAAGCCAAAAGGCAAAGAGAGCTAAGGAGAAAAGGAAAGAAAGGAAGCGTAGCTTAGGGCAGCGCGGGCGAGATTTTATAGAGGAGCCCAGGGCGGTGAGTGAAGAGTGATGGGCAGAATTTTCGGGCAGGCCTGAGGCTCTGCGTTTGGAGAAGAGGAGATAAAGAGAGACAGAGAGTCTGGCAGAGAGTAAAGTCAAGGCCCTCATTACAACATGATATACCTTATTAGTAGGATGTTTTTCATGGAAAGTATGGAATATCTTGAGAGGAATGAATAATGCTTCCACAAAATGTGGCTGTGTTGATATGCGCAATATTTTAATTACCTATGTAGCTTGTAGAATAAAAGACATGACCGAAACGCCACTTCAAGCAGTACTCGTAAATTATTGACAAATCGACAGTCAGGTTATCATATGCTTAGATTCGTGGCCTCAAACGCCATGTTCTGATAATCCCATCTAAGATGCCTAGGTCATGAGCTAATACTGTAGATAGTAGCCGAAGGGCGCCTACCACCTGTGCTGCATCCAAACGCCGTATCCTTATGCCTCCTCGGCCTGATTCAGCCTTTGTCATGCGAAAATACCGATTGCCCTTCTCATGTGGACGCATATGACGAACTCAAGGAAATCCCTAAACGCCTCTTTGTTCCATATCCCACAAAAGACTGTGGATAAGAGTGGTATCCTCAATCTTCAACCAGCTCGCCCTCTTCGTCCTCTGAGAGCTTGGCTCGTTTCTCTGCTCTCTCGCTTTTGACTTCACCATTCTCTGGCTCCCTTCGCTTAAGAGGCGATCTGGGTGCACTTTCACCCTCATCCAGCTTTGACTGAGAGCCTCCAAAATATCGGTCTTCACTATCTTTACTAGCACCGTTCATCCTAGTGCCTGTGCCGGGACTCCGACTTGTGCGGTCGGCCTCCAGCGGCGTTCCATTGGTCGATGATAATGTGTCCAAGGTATCGGCTCGCCTCCTAGTGTTCTCCAGATGGAAGGCTGGTGATGGTAGCGACGGGTTCTGCTTTCTAAGCGGATTCTCCGTGTAAAACTGACGCATCACGTCGATAGCCTTGGAGCAGAGGACCTCGTTACCCTTCAAGTGCTTCCACCAGGGCTCGCCGTTGATATCGTCGATCTGTACGTTGGTGTGTACACTCGCAAAGAAGATTGCACTGATCGCAACGTCTCGTGCTTCTATCAGGAGAGGAATTGATGTCAGGCAAGCATCGTTACAGAAAGCCCAGGCCGCTTGTCGCAAATGCTTGTTGTGCACAATCTCAAGCTTGCCGAGGAGTTCGAATAAGTGGCGATAAGGGTTGTCGATCATGAGGTCGAAAGTCAACTGTTCTAGCATGAGCTCCTCATAAGTAAGAATGCTGTCTCGCCATCGCCAGTATTCCTTGCTTTGTTCATCGATGATAAGCTTGGCGTTTTTTTGCGCAACCTTGGCTACAGCGATGATGATATCCTTTGTCTTGCGGCAGTTTTCCTCGACCTTGTTAGCAAGGAAGAGAGCCGTTGCTGCAATGTTCTGCATTTCGAATGTTAGTGTAGTGTTCTCAAGCATGCCAGTCAAAGAACGGCTCTTCATCATGAAAGTGAATATGAAGTTTGGACAGAATGGAAAAGAACTCACATAATGATGTATTCCACCCTTTTCTTGTATCAAAGAGTAGCGCATAAAGAAGCGATGAAAGAAGACGCCGGCTACCCATAGCGTGATCTGAGGAAGGTCCAGCATAACACCCGCCTGGTACACAAAGTTGACACCTTTTGCCCTGCGCATCCTCTCATCCGCCGGCGCGATGCCCTCAACGATGCTCGGCGTGCTCCGCACCTCGTCCAACGTAAAGTACCATTGATTGGGAGTGGTTACTGGGGTTTGTGCGCCCGACTGCGCCGGCGACGCTTGGGTCTGGCGCACCTGCGGGCGGGGAGGAGAAGTTCGTGTAGAGTGCTGAGGAGGAGTTGGAACTGCTGGGGGAACGGCATCGCGGCGTCGAGGAGATCTGGATCTAGAGTCGCGCTCCGGTCGAGCGTTGGTGGATATAGTCGGAGGCTGGTAGCCTTCCCTGGGAGGTCTGTAGCGATCGATGCTCGCCATGGCCGGTGTGCTTATGTTGGGTTGGCGATGTTTCTGGTACTGAGGCGACGCAGGTTCATGAAGAAGATTCGACTACTGTTGAGGGATGGTGATGATGATTAACTTAATGAAAGATGCGAAATCTGAAAGGAACCTGACACTGAAAGACGGGCGAAGTTGGCGCAGGGGGCCAAGCGAACTATGTAAGTAGACTAGAGCGAACTAGGTAACGTTAGTTTGGCGTTATCTAATCGCAAACGTGGCGGGTCACATGCCTAGCGGGGATTAGATGAAACGTATTGTAACTAGAAAATTTCACTTGTATGAATAGGAAAAGACCTTTTGGGATAATTCATTCATTGTGTTGATGAGACGACCGTACAATAGAACTCGTTTCCCCTCAATTACCCTTGAGATGAGCATGTTTTCTCTTGTCATTTTGGCTAGAAATTTGTAAAGTTTGGGGTATCTCATTTTAACGTAGTCTGTCTTACCTAGAACTAGTATGCATCCATCAACTCTTTTAGATGCTCTCTCCATCATTTCGACCCCAGAGCTTGACTGTACGGTCATGTCCTCCACTGACAATCCACTTGCCGTCTCTGCTGTAGTCTACACTCGCAACTGGACCTGTGTGACCACTAAGTGTCTGCACCAGCGTCCAGTCGTCGGCTGAGAAGACCTTGACATTTCTATCGAAGCCACTCGAGACTAAGAATGTGCCCGACTTTTTGGGTAGCTGTGCGCCCTTGTCATCAACACCAGGTGGAACGCCATTGAGAGGATCGTCGAGACCCTTGTACCATCGCATGTCGGAGACGGCACTCGTGTGTGCACCAATACCACCTGTCCTCTGCACCTTTCGGACATCCCAGCATTTAATCCATCCATCAGCCGATCCAGATAATACTCGGTATCCGTCGGAGCTCCAGTCTAAGGCATGAATAGGCTTAATATGCCCGTCAAGGTGGCCGTCTAGAATCATGACTGTGCGTCCAGATCGCAAGTCCCAAATTCTGCCAATACTGTCCAGACCAGCACTTGCGAGTAAAGATCCATCTGTGTTAAAGCTGACAGCGTAGACACCTCTCGAATGACCTTCTTGAAGAAGAACTTCGGTGGTTGTTTCCACGTCCCAAAGACGCCATGAAGTATCCTCAGACGCAGAAGCTAAATAACGCCCTGAAGGATGGAACTCAATACGGCAAACTCGCTGAGAATGCCCCTGGAGACTAGATAGGGGGGTATCTTGATTCAGAGACCACAGGTGGATGAGACCCTCGGCGCCACCTGAAGCCAGGTTGACACTATCAGGTGAAATATTGTTTTCTGGAAGGGTCGCGCCTGGAAACCAAGACAAACCGCTGATCTTGTTGGTATGACCACGGAAGGTCGTATTTTCCGTCAAGCTTGGTATTTCGACCAGCTTGACTTGGCCACCCCAGTTACCCACGGCGACCAGCTCACCGTTGGGTGATATACGAGTCATACTGACATGGCGCTCGCCAACCGTCTGACTGCCCTGAAGTTCGAAAGCTTGTAACCTCTCCTTGACCTGTTTTCGGAACTTGACTTGGGTACGCAGAGGGATGGTGGATTCGGCCTTTTGAAATTTGGTCCTCTTTTTTGCTCTGGGCAAAGAGTACTCGGCAATCTGTAGCCTGGCTTGGAGAAGCTCGGGACCGCCTCTTGAATAGAACTCTTCCTCTTGATCCTCTTCCTGTTCCTCATCTGCGTCTTCCATAGTGATATCACCATTTTCCAACCCTTCCATCTCGGCCTGAATGGTCAGAAGTTCACGCAAACGGTCTCGGCGATCGACAAGTGCTTCTCCAAAAAGGGTGACGGGCTCTCCCATCTCTCTGAGCTTTGCGCGAACTCGTGTATCATCCGTGGGGACAGCTATTGTTGCGGCGAGGCGTTTGCGATTGAACTGGTTGAGGATAGCGGAAGCTTTCTCGGCTGGCGCCCCAGTTCCGCCCATGGGCAGGTCATAATCGTGATCATCGGGGATATCTTCCAGAGCAATGCCTTGAGGCGGCTCGGCGTCCTCGACGTACGCCTGCCGCGATGGGTGCATCATCTTGGCTACAGGTTGTGAAATATGGATGGGGGTACTCGTTTCGAGGAGATAAGGATTAGTGAGTGGAGTAAGTATTATTCGTCGTGCGAGAAACCTGCAGTTGAAAAGTGGTAATATCGAAAACGAGGGCTGTTGATGACCAGTGGCAGCCTTGTCGTTGGTGAAGCTGGCGGCGCGCTCTTGGATTGGTAGACGTGAAATTTCCAGACGCGACCTTGTAGCCGCGGCAGCATACGGCAGTTTATTTCGCCGACCGCCGGCGACAACCTTAGCATGTACTCAAATATGGAGACTGGAGTCCGTTGAAAAGTTCATGACCAACCGTTTGGTGCCCACAGGATCGATCACTGCATGTTCCAAGGCTGTCAGGTAATTGGTGATGTCAGTGTCTCGAGACTATCGGGCCTTGTGATGCTGCTTACTCCCTACATGAAAGAGTAAAGCCCTGCCTGGCTGTGTACGAATGAGAAGATGGCACGACTAAGATTTGTTTGTTCTTGGAATACGAGTCAGCATGACAACAAAGTCTATGTGACAGCCACAAAATTAAAGAAAAGGGGCATAAGTTAGGTACAGAAGGTCTCCCTCGTGTTCCGTGCATGATTTTGGGCTTAATTAATGAAACTCTAGATTCCAATAGTCAGATCGGCCTCATTGCCTGTCTTAGACTTCAATTACAGGCACCTAGGAACTTAAGGGGCTATTTTCACATTCAAGTGGAAGTCTGGACACCCGCTTAATAAGGCTGCCCGAGCCTTTAATTCCTCCCCGCGTTCCAAATGGGCGCTCAGGCGGGAAAATCAACAGGGGTACTGCCCTTTTGAGGCACTGCAAGTCATTCTTCAGCCAATGCAAGCCCACCTGAAAAAAAGCCTGAAAGTGAAAGTTGGCCAGGAATGGTCGCCCGTAGGCTGTAGCGTAGCGCAGCGCCCTGTACGGGCTGTCACAGGCTCAGCTCGGCCACCAAAATTTCCTGGTTTTTAATTCCAGGCCCATCCTTTGTCCCTGAGGCCTTTCCTTCTCTCTTCTTTTCCCTCCTCACACCATCTTGGTGAACAACAAGTTCAACAACATACCACGAAGCATCACCCACTGCCAAATGCATATAGCAAAGCCTACCGTGTTCCGTACTTCTTTTTTCCGATACCAGATGCGTGTTGCGAGCTTCTACGAGATCGAGCGTCACTTCGAATCACAGCCCCGCGCAGATCCGGAGCGCCGACGAGGTTTCCCTTGAATAGCACGACTCTTTGCGCTTGTCTTCAACTCGAGTTGGACGGGCGCTCCGTGGTGTAGTTATCAGAGTAAAACCGTGCCGTTCCTAATCTTCAAAACCTCCGACTACCACTTTGAATACCGCCCGCCATGATAAGCCAGGCACCTGCCGCGGTCACCACCATCCGCGGTTTTCAAACTACACCTTATACTTCGGGCGACGAAGACTCCGACCATGGACGCAGCGAGGCCCCGACCCCCCGCCGCAAGACTCCCGGACGAGCCCTCATCAACGACGTTGTGAGCGCCAACTGCAGCCCTACTATTCGCGCTTCATCCTCGCCCGCTGTGTCGGGAATCGCTAAGCTGCGCATGCAGATGGAGCCTCTGAGTCTCGACGGAGGATCTCCCGGTCACTCCATGAGCCGCTCTGGAAGCCAGCAAGGAAGCACACACGACTTGCGAAAGCAGGTGATTAGCCGCACCCAGAGCCGAGAGGACGTTCGCAGCGAGGCCGGAAGTGAGCGCTCGGACAGCTCTATTAGTTACGAAGTCAATCTCGAGAATGACTTTGCTAGTGAGAGTGTTCGCGAGCGCAGTGGCTATCTCGAAACTCTCGAGGGCGGCCTTGCTCCGAACCGTAAGATGACATCAGAGGATTTTGAGCAGCTGCGATGCCTTGGCAAGGGAACATATGGTACCGTGCTCCTCGTCAAGCAGCGCGCGACGGGTAGACTCTACGCCCAAAAGCAGTTCAAGAAGGCATCCCTGGTTGTTCACAAGAAGCTGGTCGAGCAGACTAAGACGGAGCGACAGGTTCTCGAATCAGTCAACAGACACCCATTCGTAGTCAAGCTGTTTTATGCTTTCCAGGACCACGAGCAACTGTACCTGATTCTTGAATATGGTCAGGGTGGTGAACTTTTCACTCATCTCAATACAGAGAAAATGTTTTCGGAGGACGTTGCCGCTTTTTACATGGCGGAAATGCTTCTGGCTATTTCGCATCTGCACAACGATCTCGGTGTGGTCTACCGTGACCTGAAGCCAGAGAACTGCCTTTTGGATGCTGAAGGACATCTTCTCCTGACCGACTTTGGCCTCTCCAAGGTCTCGATCGACCAATCTGAGGGCTGCAACTCGATGTTAGGAACCGTTGAGTACATGGCGCCCGAGGTTGTACTAGGGAAGAAGTATGGCAAAGCAGTTGACTGGTGGTCATTCGGCGCATTGGGATATGATTTGATGACAGGAAACCCACCTTTCCGTGGCCAAAACCACGCCAAGATCCAGGACAACATTGTCAAACAGAAGCTAGTGCTCCCATACTTTCTGAGTCCTGATGCTAAGGATATGCTCACTCGACTTCTTCGCAAGGACCCTAACAAGCGTCTCGGAGCAGTGATGCCAAAGGACCTCACCACCATGAAGAAGCACCGATTCTTTCGCAAGATTGACTGGAAGAAGCTCGCAGAGCGTGAAGTCGAACCGCCGATCCAGCCCGTGATCACAGATCCTGAGCTGGCCGAGAACTTTGCCCCAGAGTTTACGGAGCTTTCCATCAGCCCCGTGCTAGCCAGCAAGGATGCATGGCCCCGAAGTCTCCCTAAGGATGAGCTCTTTGGCGGTTTCAGCTTTGTGGCACCTTCGAGCTTGTTGAATAACGATCGATTTGCCGCTTTTGCGACTTGAGGAGGGGGTAATCATGAAGAGAAGAAAGAGAGCAATGATGATTGCATGTGAAAGGAGATGAGGAGCTGATGCGTATGTGAGTGGGGTGTTTTTGCTTTCTTCTTTTTGCTTTAGCTCGAGCAGAGTCTAGTTAGCAGTGGTTGGTTGTTGATTCATGTTGTTTAGACAGCTGGCGAGAATCGGAGGATTGTAGTGCATTTCCTTGATAGAAGTTGTTTCTTTTTGCAACCCTGACCTTGATGGTGATGAAGTATGCTCACGATGTCTGATCGCTTAAAGAAGCGACTTGTATGTAAGGTGCCAGGTTAACGTCAGCGGGGGCTGAGCTGGTAGGCTGTAACCTGATCAGGGACTTGTTTGAAGCTATCCCGGGTCATGTTGGCCAGGGTAAGGATTAGACGAGAGGAGTTGCAAGCCCGGTAAAAACTGCCGGTACAAGGATGAGATAGGCAATATTTCTAGGGCTCTAAATCACTTGATATGAATCATATCTGTGGCTATGCCCGAGTATGGAGACAATGGCTTTGTGAACCTACCTATACATTAGTACAGTGACTGCCGAGGTTGATACCCTGATTGATACCTTGGTTATTGTAGTAACCGTGCAACGACAACACAACTCTATGATGTAGGTAGTCAATGCTTCACGAAACTGAACCAGATATCGACGTGATGACGACACTTTGATACAGGAAGTATTGGGATGAAATCACCCATCGCCGCAAAGAAAGGCCACGCAATCCTCTATCGAGAGGCGTCGACTACTGTCTCGATTGCGTACCATCAACTCCTACCATGTTGAAGTATAGCCGTCTTGGCAGCGTCAATATTGCTGCTCAGTCAGGACTGAATAATCAAGTAAAACAGAGGCCCTAGGAATTGAGTTTGATATGCCAAGACAATGCAATACAGAGTACAAGAACCGTAGATATGGTAAACTCATCATCCCCTGCCCCTGTTTGGGAGTCTGGGGAAATAAGGAAGCTGACGTATTCCTCAAGCTAAACCGTCAAAGTCCCAGGTACTGATAACGCCTTTTGCAAATTGGAATAATATAATTGGGCATTCTGAGAACAGACGTTCGGCATGTGGGCAACGTATGTAGTAAGGTACCCTATAATTTACTTCTTTTAGGGTGACACTTCTGTACCTATGCAACCTCATCAAACACTAGGTATACGAGACTAGGTAGGCAATCCAGGACCGAGCGCAAGACAAAGTCAATAGAGTCCAACAACGGATACGCGTGCATACAACGCTCTGGCGCTATTCGCAAACCCTTTTCACTTGCAAATATCTCAGTGGGATGAGATGATAGCGGTTGTGGGATGCACTGTGTCGGTCTGTCGGATTCAATAATGCGCCCGCTGAGGTCAAAGAATTGAAGCCAAGCCAGGCCTGCTTCTAGATTGATGCGTACGTAGCGTAACACGTTAGATATTATTGCAGAATCATAAGAGTTCCCCCGGCTCGGATAGATCAGATCTCCCTGTCGGAGGAATCCTGTTTAGGGTCGGCCGCCGCCTCAAGAAGTACCACGCTTACAGAGTGCATGCAGTATGACAGCAAAAATAAAAAAGGAGCATTATGATTGGAGTGAATATTCTTATTCGGATCACGGCTAGTTGCTTATCACAGCCAAGCCTCAGAGCAGTCTACGGCCAGGGTCTATAATGTGGCAGTGTCTATAGTGTGAAGAAAGTTAGAAACCTTAACATAAGCTCTGCCAAGTCTGGGCGTTCAAGGGCGCATCCGAAAAAGCTTACGACAACTGACGACGGCACTAGGACGGAGTGCACGGCATTCGAATTCGTGACAATGATCCATACTGTAGGTAGCCATCGTATAGCTTGCAGCTAGTTATAGACTGCCTCCGCAATGTGTACCGTTTCGAGATGTGCCCTTGTCGCATTGCGCTGCTGTGCCCCCCATCTGTGCTTGTGCTTATATGACTGCCGCCATTCCCCTCCTGTAAGATTTCTCTCCTGGACAGAACACCCGAATCCAAATCATCTTGAGTTGATTCATCCCGATACTTGACCATGAAGTCAACAATCAGCACATTGTTAGCGGTGCTTTGTAAGTAATCTCGATTGAAGCAAAGCAACTGCTCAGCATATCCTGACTTGACTAACACGCCTTTCCCCCAATAGATGCCCGCTGCACACTCGCTCTTACACCAACCTTTTGTCCAGACAACGGCGATGTCTGCTTCCGTTGGGGTGTCCCAGAGGCTGCCGCCAGCTCAGGGTCCGGCAACGTCTACTTCCAGATAAGAGCCCCGGACAGCGCGCAATGGGCAGCACTCGGCATTGGCTCCCAAATGTCAGACGCCGAGATGTTCATCATTTATCAAGACGGTCAAGGCAATGTCACGCTGAGCTCAAGGCGGGCTACAGGCCATAACATGCCGCAGTACTCGAGCCGAAGCGGACTTGAGCTCCTCGATGGTTCTGGAGTCAGTAACGGCAATATGATCGCCAACATTCGATGCAGCGACTGCGACAGCTTAGATCTCGAGGGTTCCAACTTATGGATATCAGCTTGGAGGACCGGTGACTCGTTAGACTCGACAAGCACATCCGAGAACATCCAGCAGCATGACGAGCACAGTGCCTTCGATGTCGACTTTTCCAGGGCTTCAATCGCCTCGGACCGCAACCCCTTTGCCTCCAGCAATCAAGATTCAAACTCCGACTCTGGCTCTGATTCCAATTCAGGATCCAACTCAGGCTCTGGTGCTGTGTCTGAGACTGCGAGCACCGGCCCAAGTAATACGGTCCTGCTGGCTCATGGAATCATCATGTCCATTGTCTTCCTCGCTGGATACCCTCTGGGCGCCATTCTCATGCCTATGATTGGAAAGTGGTTCATCCACGCCGGCTGGCAGACCATCGCACTTATCCTCATGTGGGCCGGTTTCGGTCTTGGCTATGTCTATGCCAGGGACGGAGGCTATGTGAGTTGTTCCTCAAGATGCACTCGCATCATCGTCCAGCTGTTAGTGCTAACATATCACTTTAGTGGTGGAAGCAAACCCATACCAAGATGGGCACCATCGTTGTTGTGCTGATCACCCTGCAACCTGTTCTTGGCTGGTTACATCACCGACATTTTGTGAACCATGGTAAGCGAGGCATCGTCAGCCACGTCCACATATGGTTTGGCCGAGCACTCCTGATTATCGGTATTGTCAATGGTGGCTTGGGTTTGCAGCTTGCAAGCTCGTCCACGGGGTATATCATTGCATACTCGGTAATTGCTGGTATTGCGGCCCTGCTTTACATCGGCGGTGCCTTTCTGGGTGGCATGAGAAAGACTTCCCGTACAAAAGAAATGTCAACGCAAATGTCTCAGATAGAATCACGATCAGGCTCGAGCTGATCGCTATAATGGCCGAGGTGTTGAGGAGTTTCTTGGGGCTTGTATGGAGTTATACCACGGGATCATGGGGACATCGGGCTAGGAAAGCAACCGATGACCGTAGGTGTGTGTGCAAGTCATTGTTTCATGTATAAAATTTAGCGGGCCAAAATAAATATGTTTGAAAATTGCATCATTGTTGTAAGAGAAAACTGTAGTGTTGCGTGACGATGTGTTCTTCCTGTTGTCTAGATCCGAGTCGGCCGATGAAGTCATATATGCTTTCGTACTGCTGACACTTGTCATAGGGAGATGCATTCATAGCTTTGTAAGGCTTCTGTAGTAAGTATAGCTGTGATTAATCGATAGTGAAAAAAATCATAGGAAAAGAAAAACAACAACTTTCAAGCAGTTGAACTGCGTATAAGTGAGGATCTCGACTCTAAGAGACGGAAAGGTCGGCCGAGGCTAAGCTTCAACCAATCATTGACAGTGAACGTCACGTGAAGCACACCCGTAATGCTCCGGCAGCCGCAAGAATACCAGGCCTGAGGCACCAACTCCATGATAGCAAGGCCGAAGCGCTCTAACCGGGGGGGCGAAATGCATCCAGTGGGCAACCTCTCACGAATTTTCCCCCAAAACCCTCAATCCCCCCATCTCCCCGGTGTCAACCCATTGAGCCACGACCAGCCATTCAAAATGCTCATCCAACTCTCCAGGGCTTCGGTAAGTAATTGATGTCTGCAGCGACAATCCTCCCCAAAAGGCGAATGTCATGGCTGATAAAAATGCCCTCTTTTATAGCGCGCTCGCTCCGCCGTTGCGGCTGTTTCTCGTGTCGCCAGAACCAATGCCGTGCAGGTGAGGGGCTTCATTGCTCCTACTGTCTCCCGGAAAGGTAAGATCTTGTCTCTGTCGTCGTAATCGTCGTCTATAATCTCGACATCATTCCGCCCTCGCAAATCTTTCCTTTCGATTGTCGATTCTTTCCGGTCGGATCTGTCTTCCTATAGCCGAAACTGCGACCGCTCCGCCTAAGCTCCGACGTCGCCAAACATCAACCATCATGGCTTGGATCTTCGCCCGCTATTTATCACGAACGCGATCTTCAATTCGATTCACAAATAGTACGGATCTGTTAAATCTGCTCAACTGCTGACATCATACCTCTCCAAACAGCCGACTTCGTCCAGGAGCTTTACCTCAAGGAGCTCAAGGCCTACAAGATCCCCGCCGTCAAGGAGACCGATGCCGAGGGTAACGTCCAGACCTTCAACGTCCCCAAGACCCCCGCTTCCCCCGAGGAGACCGACCTCGCCGGCAGCCTGAAGGAGTACGAGAGCATGGCCGTCGAGATCGAGGGCCAGGACGCCGCCGCCCAGACCACCGGAACCCCCACGGTTCCCGACTGGCTCGAGGCCGAGGAGGAGGATGAGGCTCACCACTAAGCGTTTCTTCCAACAATAGGGAGCTCATAAACTATCCGACTGCAACCTTGGGCAGACTGCATCTCACCGCCCTGAGTAGCCGTTATATGGGGATAGAAAAAGAGGGAGGCCGGCATCAAACTCTGCTAGGGAAAAGAGAGCCAGAGCGATTAGGAGGGAGCTGAAGCAAAGTGGATTGGGGATGATAAATCCTGTGTACATTTTCCTAAAAAAATCAACCTTTTGGTTGCTTGTAGGAACTAATTGCCAAATGCGAACGTCAAATCAAGCACAAGCACCAGGATTTACAAATGCTGTCAATATCTTGCACATGTATGAATGTTGTCAATGAGTGTATCATATTGCCTGCCTATCTACTGATATTATAATGTATTTTGTCAACTTTATCTCAGGTCCCATAGGTCCAACATCGCAAAAGCTGGAGAGTGATATGTACATCATCAATCAACTCCTCATACTTTCTGACATCAATGACCTGGTCTAGACCCCCCCTAACCTTTGTCTTTCAATGACATCGAGAGTTCATCCCCGACTCCAAATTGTCGACGTCAGGTGGCAACCAACGTCATCGACAACCACAAGAGGGATGAAAGGCTGGATTCGAACTCTACAATAGGCTACTACATAGAGCACGGGTAATCTCAATAAACTCAAAAGGGACGACACAATTCCCTTCTGGAATACTTGGCAACCATTAGGCTAATAGCTTGTGGCATTCTCATTTCATTACAGCATATGGCTCATCCTGTTGTTGCTTGGAATCAAACTAAGAGGAAAAAGACACTCAAAGGGGGACCGACCGGAAAGACTTGATCCCATCCTTATTTTTTGTTTCTCGTTTTGCACAACCATAAAACGCCATAGAGCCCTGTACAGTACGACGACCAATGCAATGCAATACCAGCCGACCTCGATGCAAATGGTTCCACAATTAACATCCGTAACCCACATGCAATGACAAGCACGAGGGCGAGTTTTTTTTTTTTTGGGGGGGGGGTTTTGCAAAATATTACTTTTTGTTTCTTATGATACGCAGGCATCTCCATCATGGTTGAAACGCTGTGGAGCTGGCTTTGGGGAAAAGGTGCAAAAAGAGCTGTCGCATTATACGTCAAAGTGCGAGCCTCCCACCATGTGTTCATCGTGTCCAGTCTTCACGATCCCGCTCATCCGGTTTGCCTTCCTAAGGTCAATGTCGTCCAGATTGTCCCAATCGTCGTTATCGCGATGTCTGTGAGCGTCGTCCATATCCTCATCGACAAGTCCTGCTCGGTCTCGCATGTGATCATCAAGGGCACTCTCATCTACGAAAGTGAAACCCTGGAAGTTGGCCTGAACCGAGGGTGACAGGGGTGTTGAAGCAGCATAACCACGGGCTAATGCTGCAGCACGCTCATTTAGTGACCCGTTCTGATCCAGCGCAGTTGTGAATTCGGGATCAAAGTAAGAGACGTCGGTCTCAGACTTCAACTTAGGCTTAAATGGAGGTGTGATGAGCTTCTTGGCAAGCAGAGTCCAATCCACATCAGCAAAGAATGGGTGCCTTTTCAACTCCTCGGCATCGTCAGTCGCTCCCAACCGGTGCTTAGGGTTTCGGTTTAAGAGTCCCTTTACGAAATTCCGACCTTCTTGAGAGAGGGTATCTCGAGGGAACCGCACCTTGCCGAAAGCAATATTCTTATACATTTGCTGCGTGTCTTCGGCATAGAATGGGCTCCAACCACAGCACATCTCAAATACCAAAACACCGAGAGACCAGAAATCAACCATCTTCGTGTAGCCCGATTCATCCAGGAGGACCTCTGGTGCGAGATACTCAGTGGTTCCGCAGAAGGTATTGGTTGTGTCGTTTTTAGTAAGGTTGGCCTTGGATAGGCCAAAGTCACACAAGGCAATATGACCGTTGGCATCCAGTAGAATATTCTCTGGCTTCAGATCTCGGTAAACGATATCGTTATGGTGAAGGTGCTGGATAGCCAAGATCAACTCCGCAATGTAGAATTTGGCTCGCTTCTCATCAAAACGACCTTCCTTCTGCAGATGCCAGAACAGCTCGCCTCCAGACATGTAGTCAGTAACGAGGTAGAGCTCGGATGGTGTTTGGAAAGAGAATTTGAGGCCGACGATGAAAGGCGAGTCAGACATGGCGGTTCGGACCAGGATGTTTCGCTCCCCCACGGTGTGCGCAACCTCCTTCTTCTGCACAATCACCTTCTTCTGCAGAACCTTCATGGCGTAGATGCGTTGGGTATCCTTCTTTCGTACTTGGTATACCTGGCCGAATGTTCCCTTTCCAATTAGCTTGAGGATGTCGAAGTCATTAGGTCCGAAGTGCTTCCTCTCAGATCTTTGATAAATAGCTTCGACAAAGATCTCGCCAGTTGGTGCGTTTTCCGCCATAGTGTCAGCATGGCCTTGAAGCTGGAACCAGCCTTGAACACTGGCACCGGGATCTTTGCTGGCCCGGAAATCAACATGACCGAGGAATTCCTCGCCCGTCGCTGCGTGGTCGTATACTGAGATGTCAACCAGCATATCATAGTCCACAACGTCGCTGCGAGATGTCAGTATAGATAGGGTTTGAGATGGTTCGACCAGCACTAGGTAACTTACAACTCAGCCTCCGCATCCCACTTTGGGTTGGTGAATGATAGCCGCCCGGATCGGTTTCGGCTGTAGTCAGTAATGCTGGTGTTGCTGCTTTGTCTGCTCCTCATGGGAATTGCCAAGGGACGGCCAGAATCGCTTCCTGTTCGCTGGATAGGAATGCCACCATGAGCGGGGGGTGGGTTGACACTGAGGTTATCCTCCTCGTCAATGTGGTGGGGACCGCCCGAGATGAGTTCACTGCGCTGAAAAACCACGACAACATAAGGGTCTCGGCTCTTCCTAAGCCCACGAGCTTCGTTGATTTTGATAGTCAGTTTTCCCTTGGCGGCAGGCGCCTGCGCACCACCCGAACTCCTAGGAGTTTGGGTACCGCTGACTTCAGCGCCATCATGACTGGTTCTCCCGGAGGAGGGGGCCCTATCGGAGGCTGAAGGCCGGGCAGCAGACATTGCTCGTGTAGGAGTCGAGTTGCCGCTCTTGAACGTCATACGAGTTAGCTCCTTGAGTCCATCAAGAATATGCCACTTGCCAGAGGCTGTAACTGAACGAGCGCTTGAAATGACACCAGGTTCGGGGTGCGATGAAACAATGGAGTCTTTGGCAGGTGCTGCGTTTGTGGAGGAGTCAAGTTTAGGTAGTGATGGGTCATTGGAAGTTTGAAAGTGGGTGGTGGTGAAGGGCGAGGCTGCGGGTTTCTTGAATTGCGACTGTTGTGTAAGAGACTTTGGCTCGGCAGTAGCCCTGCCTTGGGCCCCTGAGTCTGCAGAAATCATATGCTGGGAAATAGAACCCCCAGAAGATGAGGGCTGAGAAGTGGGTGGGGATGGGTAGGGGTGAGAAAGGTTATGCTCATCTCGCTCCGTGGTGCTTGGCTTGAGATTGAGACGCTCATGTTGAAGAAGCGAACGATCCAAAGCCGAGGCGTCACAGCTGCGAGGAGAGCTTTCGGTGTGTGCCTGCAACTGCAGGCCGTTTGGTGGAGTGGGTTGGGCTTTAATTCGGTCTAGAGTAGCAGCAGTAGTAGTACCACTCTGACTCTGAGACGAATTGGGAATTGACAAAGGCAGACTGGCGGTAGAAGGGTGTTTACGAACCTGACCGAAGTAGCTCATGATACCAGGCAAGCGTTTGTCCTGTAGATCAGGTTGAGGAGTAGCTACACCAGATCGAGGAGTATCAAGACCGATGTGATCGACGCCATCCTCGTCTGCCGCGGACCTGCTGTTTTGGTTAATAACCCCATGCATTTTGTAAAATATTTCCAATGAGTGAATAAATGCTTCTACGCCGAAGCAGCGGCGCGGGGAAAAACAAAGTGGGAACACTAGGTCATGACGGCTGCCAAGCGCGTCAACTAGAGGGTAAACAGGGCAAAGGCCGAGAGGGACCAGTGGACCACCAAAGGCGACGAGCAATAGTGGTAGAGGTGGGCTCTGACGATGCGACTATGACGAGAAAAACACGGAATGGAGAAAGGCTTTTGGAAATCAAGACAGCCAGTGGTGTGTTTGCGCCGATGTGGATGCGGATAACGCGCCAGGACCAGCGACCGATAATAGAGATTTGAGAATGGATGCAAGCCCTTGCCAAGAGCGGCCGTGTAAGACGAAGTGTAAAGGGACCAAGTGGAGGCTCAGACCAGAATGTAGAAGGGAAAGGAGATGGCGAGATCAATTTGTTGCTCCGTAAAGGCAAACTTGTTATGCGGCCATGCGGGCTTGTTCAAGCAAGAAAGGGAAAAAATGTTTCTTTTTGGGTTGCCTGACCAAGAACAGTACATAGAGCTTGCCTGAATCCTGGGCGAGGAGCAAAACGTGGAAAATTGAAGCTGATAGCGGGGCTGGACGCAGGGACTGACTCCCAAGGCTGGGCAACTCGATCGAATCACGGCCGAGGCGAGTCAGACCAGGTCTTTTGCAACGTGAAAACCCACAACAAGAGCATACGATTTGTCTCTTGCATGTGGGAATGCCGCCGCGGTCATTGTTTTGGAACCAAAGCCAGAGCCAGAGCCAGAGCCAGCCGTGTCAGACCCTGCAGGATTTTGGGGCCCAAAGGTATTCGAGACAACGGCGGCGAATGCTCGGTTCCACTGCCATAGCGAAGTCGAAAGTACGGCATTGTGCTTGTAATAGAACTGGTTCGTCTGCGTTCAAGGATCGAGACTTGATGCGTTTTCAATGTTGCCAACAATCCCAGAGCTTAACAGTTGGTTGTTATGTGGAATCCTTGCTCTATGCTGCCCAGTCCAGCCGCCCGTAACAAATCAGTGACAGAAACTCGCTGTGTACGTTCCTGCAGTGCAGTTACAGGGCAGTTATCCATCAGATAGAGCCCAACAGCGCCCAATAGGTAGTGGGATTCGAGAGGCGCCGGAAGCGGTCCCATTTCCATGGTAAGGTGGGTTCCATCGGCGGGCGGTGTCGTAGACCAGGGGACGATAGCTATAGCCGGAACAGGACCTTGACTCGAGGGGGCGTCGCTGAAGCTGCTGAGCTTGAGTGCCGCAAGACCGTCATCGTCGTCACCTCCAGCAGCACCAGCGCCTGGTGAGGGGCATGGATATCAACGCCCAATGCTTGAGTAGATAAAGCACCAAGTTTGGATGGGATGCGCATTTCAAACGAATACGCAGAGAGAGGCAAAAGTGTAGCTTGAGGACGACAGAGGAAAATAATAGTCACTTACCTTGACATCATTGCTTGAGTTGCTCTTCGTAGGAGATCAAATCCTCCTCCCGCATTTGAAGTCTCGGTGCCAGTCATGGCGGCGAGAGCTTTATTAAAAGCTGCCGCGGCTTAGAAACTGGGCCGAATTGTCGCAGCGGAGGAAAGAGAGGGGCGAAGCGGGTAGTATTGCGTGAGATGAATCGTATAACGTTGTCGTATTGGGCGTCGCTGGCTCAGGGATCGCTGTTCGGGTCGAGGATAGGATGAGGGCGTGATAAGAGACGATAGCCTGGCGTAGTCGACGAAAAGATGATGGTTATTGTTGAGGGAGGGGAAAAATCGAGATGGCGCGGACAGAAGAAAGTGATGGAGATGATAATTAGACGTCTTTTTGGGGCAGGGTGAGGTGGGCGTGGGAGCGGCTTGGGGGTGTTGCTTTCGTACAGTGCGGTCTACGATTTTCGATATAGAAATGCCAGCGCAGTCCGGCAAAGTGAGGTTAGTAAGGTAGTAGGTAGACCTTAAACTCGACGTGGCTGTTTGGACTTTCCGACTCTTTTGAACATTTATAAAGAAGCCAAGAATACAGTAATTTGATTTAGAAATGGCCAGGTGCTTGAGTACGTTCCTGATGCCGATGTTGAAAGACTTCTTGATTAATCAGATTACCTCACTACACTGTTATCGGAGATATATACCTAGGTAGTAGCCTCTATCATTGCCGTTGCTTACATCACCTTCTATTCTAGGCCTTGCCTTACAGCCTCAAGCTTATTGTTTCCACCTGCTTCTTAACCTAATTACATTATGTTTGTGTTGTAGTTACAGCCTAGAGTACTTGTGAGGCTGAAGATCTCGAGGCTTCGTTCGGTATTCGGGTTTGTACAGTAAACAAAGGTACCCAAGATGGAACAAGTTGGCTTGCGGGAGAAAGGCCCCGCCTCTTGATAATGAATAATCCGATAAAGACGGGGATTTTGAAAATTGAAGGATGTATGATATGGATGTTTTCAGAGAGCTGAGCTGAGCGGTGAATGCAAATCGGGAATTGTCTATGACATCAACAGGGCTGGAAACCTCGTCAAGTTTTGCCTTACCAGAATCGACAACAGGAACGGCATTGGGTAGAAGTTGACATTCGTAGCTGTGTTGTCAGTGCAGATTTGCCAACAGAACAGCGGTGTCTTTTGGAAAGTTGCAGTTGGTTTAGGCTGGACTGAATCATGATTTGCATCAAGTTGACAGAGATGCAGTATCCACTGGTTGCAGCAGACTCTCCACAGTGCGTATTCGGTTCATGAACGAACTTACACCAGGTGTTTGCTTTCTTTTGGTGGGGGGTTCAACAACACCTCTCCGCTTCAACATACTGATTGCATGCTCACTTGAACATCAAACCAGAAACCAGCTGTACCTCACTGCTTGTTGCATACAGGCAATTGCAAGTTATATGCTTGACGAATGGTGTAGTCCTAAGGTTGAATATCTCGTTTACTAACCATCTTATCTTCCTTGGCAGTTTAGAGCCGAGATATGCAACAAAATGAGGCGCTATTACAACGACGGTTAGTAGAGGACGAGCTACTGCACGGTGGTTCTTCTCGAGGTAAAGTTAAGAAACGATGATATTCAACTTTGCTCATAATGTCATGTAATGTCGAATGTCGAAAACCCGGATACGTCGTCAACCAACCCCACCACAACTACAGAAGCTGCAGGGTTCGCTTTAATAGCACCAGATGATCAATGAAGGATATGCACATGCCCTTTTCGTTGTCATCTAAACTTCCTATGCGCCATGGTCCCTTTCGACTCGGGGCGTTTCCCGCCATGCAGTGCCTTTTTTTGGTTGTTTGCGTTTGCATCTATTGATGTAAGCTGGCCTGTCTGTCCCAGTGCCGATTGCCACAAACAACGCCCTCCTTCTTCAACCTTCCAGCCTCGCCGGACATCAGTAATTGGTCACCATCCGCAGGGCACATGGAACTACATACCTACAGTAACACGTCCTGTCCTGTGCACGGTCGCACATACGTACACAAAACCCGAGGATCGAAACCTCATTTAGATGTTCCATGTGCTACTTTGAATCTCTTGTAAGTCAACATAAACTGCCAAGGTCAGCCTGTGCAAGGAATTTGTACATGTACATACGGTTATCTTCTCCGTCACTTTGGCCGGAATAAAGTAAGCGATTGTAACGTCGTGGTTGCCACTATCTTGAGCCAGGGTGTTTTGGCAGATGCTTGAGTCATCTGAAGATGTCGGCCGAGACCTCACTTTGGATCAAACATAATTTTCTGGAATAATATAGTAAGCACCTGCATTGGCTCCGCCACATAGTGTGTGCCATGTCTTACTGTTGTGTCTTGTTGATTCAGATGGTAAGTCAGGTGGAATCCGAGCTACTAAACTCCAAGGCATCCACACAAGTAACTTGCGTAAAGAGGTGATATAAAACTAATTTAAAACTGGGTGCTTGATATAGAGAAACTATATCTGGCTTGGAAAAATTAGTTTCTTTGATCTATTAGTCAGTACGTGTCTATATCCTATACTCACCTGTGCACGCCAGTGGTTCGTCACGAATCTACCTTTGCTCTACAAATCGGCACATACGTATTCCCATCCACCTATCACGAGTTCGTTCCAGTGTGCTGACCATCCTCCCGCAACCTGATAGAGTTCATGCCGCTACTGAAACCCCTCATAAGGCTACTGTGTCACCATCAACTGCTCCATTGGGCGATACCCCGATTGTGACACCCAAGACTAGGCGTGTCAACAACTATACACAGCCTCCAACCACATAAGCAATACGCACTTTCGTATAGCCTTCCGTCCTTGAATATGCAGTATCTTAAGTGGGTAAGTGAAAAATGTTAAGGATAATAACAGAGTATTGACTAAGCCTGGCAGCTGAAAACGCATGGCGTCTTGTGGTTAGGCTTTTGTTCTCGTAAGGTCAGCTTACATTCATTCAGGCTGAGCAGCCGTTCGTGGATATTGTTTTCAATTCCTACTGAATAAAAATGTTCGTAGAAGATTCCAGCTGCCTAGGGTTGTGGCCGGTTGGCGCGAGGATGTTCCTAATTCAGTAGTTTTCCTACCTCAGTAGTTGAACAGGGGATTCTCTGTTATACGTTGGCCGATCTTGGGAACCAGCTTACCGCTCTACAAGAGGCATAGTAAGTTACAGAGTCTAGACTTTATAAAGAGATACGTCGACCAATAACGTTAAGTATTTGGGAAAGAAACACATAGCGCCTCAAAAGATACGGTTGGTCAGAGTCATTCATGTGGCATAGTGAGCCGTGTATGTTAAAGAGTGCACTTATGATGATGAAGAACATGTGACTCCATTAAGTCCCAGACTGCTATTTGAATACATCATTATCGCTTCTTCTTACTATTACAATCGACAGACATTGTCGAAACGGAAGCCGGTGCGTTGCCGTTTGGTCCGTACATTGGTTTCGGACTCACCACCAGACCTTTGTTCTATACAGAATAGAATCAGCTTCTAGACTGTTCAATTATCCGATGCCATTTTGCTTCCATCTCAGGGGTCACTCCTTGAGGATATGCTTTGAGTCCATCTCGAGGCTTGAGAGGATCTGGATAGTTGACTGAGCAGCTTGTCAATAAGAACCTTGACGAACAACACTGGGCGAGGAGAAACATACGTAGGCTGAAATACTGATCAACCATCTTTGATCGTATCGTATCATATTCTTCTACAGATCTCCTCGAGCCAGTGTTGGCTGCTCGGTCGGCCATCTCATGCTGGAGAATGGGTGACGAACGTGGTCCACCAGCCATCGGAGCGGTAACGGAGGCTGGTGAGGCGAAGATGGAACTGAATCAAAGACAACCACAGGATATATACGATGACCAGAAGTTAAACAGTCTTTATAAGTGTCATATAGAAGGAAAAGAAAGCAAGATGTTTACAAGACGAGGAATTGGTTCTGTATCTTACGTAGGTAGGTATTCAGTAGAGGTAGGTACCTTAAGACTGGGAACGGCTCCGTTTCCAGCCCAGCGCCCGGACCACCAATGGAATGACAAGCCACCCCGCAACTTCCATGGATTTAAAGGCTCCAAATGCTTACCATGAAAGAGAAAAAAAGAGGCTGGATAGAAGCGACTTGGGAGATACGTATGCTGCAAGCCTATTTTTGGCCTCTACTAAGGTTTCGGTCAAGTTCCTAGAATTTGCCCAGACCTGCATTGGGCAAGCACAATTGAGAATTAAAAAAAGTTCCCCGGTACCTGACGTCGTGAGTTCCATTCTCAGCCAGCTCCCGTCTTAGCTTTTGGGTCCAGCCCAAACCCACCACTTCCAGCCTGTTTCTCCTTCTCTCTTCCAGCACAAACCTTCGACTGTTGCCTCACCCCATGCTCAACTTCACGATCTCAAACCAGACTATCAAGCACCTTTTCCAACGACAAAGACGAAGACGAAGACGAAGACGAAGAGGTTGACATATCAAGAACACGTTTACACAACTTGGCCACAGTCACCATGGGGAAGAACACAGCGCCAATCCCTGACGCTTGGGAGGACGACTGGGAGACTCAAGCAGACAAGGCTGAAAATGAACCTGAACAGCCGGCGCCTCAAGTACCTTTATCCAAGGCAGAGCGTCTAGCACAGCATGCTGAGCAGAATCGCAAGCTTTGGGAGTCTGCGTAAGCCCTCTCACCTCGGCCCCTCAACCTGCCCGAGTACCATGCTAACATCAAATTCCTTTTTATACGGCAGCGACACCCCGCAAACTTTTCACTATATTGAAGCTAGCTCAAACTCCGGTGTCCCCCTTACAACACCTTTCAAGCCTCAAGTCAAAGTCCTCAGCCGGAAACCCATTATCGCTAAGCGTGATCCTGCGGCAGGCATGTCTGGACTCTCAGTTGATGATGACAATGAGCAAAAGAAGGAAGTGCCAATGAGCCCAGAGGAGATTCGTGCCAAACAGAAACGCGACAGAGAGGAAAAACAGCGGCGGTATGAAGAGGCCCGAGCCAAGATCTTTGGAGAGTCGAACCCATCATCAGGAGCCGCGTCGCCTCGTGCAGTTACCCCACCGAAAGCAGATGGGTACAGTGGCCGTGGCCGTGGTCGAGGAAGAGGTGGATACAGGAACAACGACACCCGCCAGTTCGAGAATCGTCAATCTGATAACCGTGGGTTTGATGCTCCGCGGAGATCACAGAATATGTCAGGTTCGGGTCGCGAGCTTTTTGACCCAAATTACACACCAAAGCCCGAGCCTCAACCGCAAAGGCGTCAGCCTGAATATCCATCACCTGGAAGGAGTACGGCACCCCGAGACGCGCAGCCGCAATTACAGCAACAGACACCAATTCGAGCACCAAGAGGACCAGACGGAAGTGGCCGGGGAGGGTTTGGCTTTGCTCAACGAGCTGGCAAGGGCAGTTGATTATTTCTATCGACAAGCTTTACCATCCACCTCCAATCTTTCCAGCCAACTGCACCACCGTCTCGTCTGTGGTTGTGTCTTTTCCAACGTCGCTAATCACCTCACGATACGTTGTGAACGCCAGTCTATCTAATCCAATGTCTGTGACCTCCGCCCAATGCGCCAGGGTATCATTAATGTATGAATGGGAAATACCACCAACAACTTCCACAGAACCGTTCTCAACAACTTCGGCACCTGCCTCGTCCCCAGAAAAATAGGCCTCATCGACCTCTGTCAACCAATTCTTTTGCTCCTGGGGCCCTGGATTTCCAGAATAATTCTTTCTCTCCATGACAACAGAATCGTCAACTTTGATCTGGCCACCGCCGTTGGTACAGCCTCCAGGGCAAGCCATGACTTCGACATAACTGTACTCGAGAGAGGCTGCTTTACCCGCCGGCTTTCGAGCACTCCCAAAAGGCTTACCGCCAGGCATTCGGGACGGCCTGGCTGGCTTTAATCGACGAACAAGATTCTGAATGTTTCTGAAGCCATAATATCGTGCAGCGCGGAAAACAGGCTCGCCATTTACTACCACAGAGTATTCAGCGACATCGACGTTGCGACCACGAGTATGCACAATCTCTGCACCAGACGTTTGTGCCGCTCGACTTTGTAAGATGTGGTACAGCAACCCGCCTGAAGTACCGGCCTCGCGTGGCACGTTGCCTGGGTGTTGCCGGGGGAAAAGGAAATCGTGGAGCTTCGGATCAGGGAATGGTGTCAAGCTCTTACTTGATGGCGGCGTCCTGGGGATGTTGAAAAAGTCGAGTCCTCTTGACTCAGCAAGCATAAGAATCTCCTTGCTTGTGATAACGCAGTCAACGTCGTGAACCCCTCGCCCCCTTGACTTGTTTTCAGCCCAGACCTCCTCTGTCAACTCTTCTCGGCTGGCCTCGAGTTTCTTGTCAAAGCAGGGCATAACAGCCAAATGCCAAATACGACCAGGTGCAATGCCCAGTGTCCGGCTCAGTGTTGTCTTGAGTAGTGTGCCCATCAAGGCCTGTGGCGACTTGACCTTTGAAATATGGGGGAGAACATGAGGATGTGTCTTCTCGGCATAGCACACCCAGCCAGGGCAGGATGATGCGAGGATTGGTTTGGCTGGAGTTGTGGCTGAAAGTCGCGAGGAGTTGAGAACTTCGTCTGCGCCGAGAACGAGGGTGGCTTCTCTCGCGGTATTGGTGTCAACTACCCATGTAAACTCGTTATTATACTTGCCACCGCTGGCAATACCGTCGGGACCCCGAAACAGGTTGTTTAGCATGTGCCCAGCATCCGCCTTTGAAGCGCCGCCGCCGCATGCTGCGGCCAGATTGGCTCTTGTCTGGGGACTGACACTAGCGACAAAGAGCTTTGCGTCCTCGTTCTCCAAACCCTCCACTCTAAACTTGCCACTGTCGTCGGTCACCAACCTCAAGGCCGGCGCCGCATCAAGCGTTGTAAGAACCTCGGCATGGCTCTGAAGGCTCACTAGGACAGCCTCGGCGGATGTGACACAGCCAGAGCAGGCAAGGCAGTCTGTAAGAGAAATCTGGGCGGGCGCGTTCGGGTTTGTAGTGGGTTGTTGACCGTCGAGGATCACTTCGGTCTCGAGGGACTGCGATTGCGGGGGCGGGGCGGAGGGGAGGGTCTCGACGGGCTTGATGCAGGCGACACCGGGAGATATGAAGTCGTTAAGGTCGTCGGCAGAAAGAATGGCACTCATGGCGCCGGTTGTTTCGTTATTTCGCTTTGGAAGGCAGAGGAGGAATAAAGAGTTGTCGAGCGTAGAGTTTGTACTGCTGCTCTGTGGCAAGCAGCGTACCGTTAAACGCTAAATGCAAGTTGTCCCTCGGCAATTTTTTACGGAGGGCTTTGATGTAAAAGGCTGACAAATTAACTTGTCCAAATATCTGAGCAGAGCGGAATGTAAACAGAGGATTGAGAAATAGATCAAAAGTTTAAAAAGTATGAAGATACAGCAGAAAGATAAGAATATGTAATGTTGGTGGTTGATAGCGACTTGGATTCAATATGGCTTACACAAGAGTTAGTTTTGTACAACTCCTCGGAGGCTCGGACACGGCGAAGACGGAGTTATCAGCCGACGAGATAAGGTAGATCAGGCAATAAAAACTTTAGGATTTGCAATCGTTTTTCTACGTCCTCGGCGGACAGTGGGCCAGCGAGATCGGCCTAGAATCCAGATTCCCCCAGAAAGAGGCGGCTCTTGAAGTGGCGAGTCCGGTTCGGGGTGGGGGAGGTGCCCTAACACGCCGGATACGGTCGGCAGGTAGTTACACTTAGGTAAAGTACCTTACTAAGGTAGACGTTCTACTGGGGTACGTACCTGTCTCTGATTGATGGTGACGTCGATGGCATGGTACGAGATCTTGACGTTGAAAACCATGAGTCCATGACAGCTTCACAGATACAGCCACCTGCCACTATCACTAGCTTACAGCTTCTACGATCGATCAATTCAACTTGTAACTCACTTCAATCAACCCATTCTCGGTAATTATATGCCCAGATCCTCACAATGAGCGTACGTACTTGACTACACCAGCTACTGATCACAACTGTTCACTAACAAACCCATAGGCCATCGCTTCCTACAGCTACGGAAACTTTGTCTGGTTGAGCACCCAAGCATTGCCTCTCATCCTCTGGCCGTCCTTTGTCGGTTCTCTTCTCCGGCCTGAGGGCGAGGTCTCTACTGGTGAGCTGTCTACTCTACAACATATCATCCAGCCACTGACACTCTCTCAGCTCTCGAGACATACTTTGGCCGCTCACTTGGCTTTTCTCTTGTCACGCTGGGCTTTATCGTAGTTGTTCTCTCAGGTGTTCTTCCTCTTGATACTACTTCAAAGGGTAACATATCTCGACTCCCTTAAGTCGCATCATCTCTGACGTTATAACAGACGCTCCTGACGGTGCTCCATCTCCTTGGGCCTCCGCCGCGGTCCTCGTATCCACATTACACCACGCTACGAGCACATTTCACTGCTACAGCCGCTACGCCTGGACGGGCGAGACGGGATTCTTACTTGGGTGCATGGGCAGCGCTGTCTTTGCGACCTTTGGACTCTACTGTGTCATGTTTGCTGGCGACAAGGCCATGACGAGCCGATATCACAAGTTTGATCAGAGCACGAGCGGATTTCCCTTCAAAAATTCGCAGTCGTACCGGGCCAAGAAGAAGGCTCTGTAAATATGTCAGGGTGTGTATATATTTGTCGTCTAGGATCAAGTCATTATTTCTTCGATTGTATCAGACATCTATCGATGTGTACTGTGCAAAGCTCCCGAAAGCTTGCATAACTAACTCTATCAACTCCCTGTCTGTGTAAATGTAATAATACAAAGCCCCTCAAGCTGACCGTGTAGCGGACTTAAAATGTGCGGTTTTTCGATATAGATGCTGTCTTTATGCTGCTATTCCTTCCGCTTTTGTCCCAATAGCAGGTTCTGCACTCTCATCCTCAGCAGCAGCACCGTTTGTCTTGTCATCTTCCACGCTGTCTACAGCTCCAGGGACGTGTACATCGGCAGCTCCGGTTAGGATAGCCTGTCGCCGCTCGTGCCAGTTGACTTCGCTCTTGATCACCTGCTCAAGAAGAACCTCCTTCTCTAGCCACTCCTTGTAGTAGACGTCTTCCCATTCTTTGCACTCCTTCTTGAGTGACTCGCCAATTTCCTCAGCCCACTTGTTCTCCCAGTAGCACTTTCGGTAGAGCTTGTCGACAGGATACTCGAGTTCCTCGGGTGCAAAGAGCTCGTCCGACAAGGCGGTAAAGTACTCAGCGTTTAGTTCGTCGCCATTGGCGATATCATCGGGGTCGTCGTGAGGGCCTTGCGATTGCTGGTTGGTCTTCATGATGATCTTGATCTTGCCTCCCTTGCCTGAGGGCCCAGCCTGCATCGACTTAGGCACAGGATCAGATGGACGGAGGGCTTCTGTCTCGTGGACTGTTCGCATATGCTTGGCCAGCGCATCGGATCTTGTGAAGGATCGATCACACTCTGTGATGGAATTAGTAGGAAGCCTTATCAAGATGACGGTGATGGAGTGTACCTGGCAGATAGCAGTAGAAGGGTTTCTCCCTGGTATGGCTACGCATATGCGCCTTGAGCGCGTAACCACTAGCATGAGGAAGACCCTTTCTGGTGCAACTGTTCCATTCACAAAGGTACTTCTTCTGCCGGTTTTCGATATGCGAGTTGTGAATGTGTTCAACTAGCTTGTCCATGTTACCTTGGTCGCCCGCGCCGCAGCCTTCCCATAGGCATTCCGTAATTTGTTCCTGGTAATCCTCTTCATCGAGACGCGCGTTGATAGGAGAGCTGGGAATATCACCCGACGTGTCAGATGAGACGTCTGACATGCCCTCGAGGGGGTCAGGCTCTGGTACGGGTTCCGGCTCGGCGTCAGGGACAACGGCTGATGACGTTGTTGAACCGGCTTCGAGTCGCTGACGCTTTGAGGGTCGCAAGGTCGACTCATCAAAGTCGTGGCCATCTTCTTCGTACTGTTCTGACTCGTCCATCGATGAGAGCGGCGATTCCGGGGGTGAATAATCGCGTGCCATCTTCGCGCCTCGATGTCGAACCGCGTCTCCTTTGTCGATAGAGATGGGAGTGAATTCTTTGGTTTGATGAGATATGTAGATGTAAAAGATGCGATTGGATAGCGTCTGCAAATAAGGTGTCTTTAATAAGGAAGTGGGTGAAAAGTCAAGATTAGTTACCTAACGTTAGTTGGATGCTGCCAGTTAGAAGAAGCTGTACAGTGTGGTTAGGACATGAGGTATGCGCTCGAGAGTCTACGCCACAGTGCATCTTACTTAATCAGACAGTACATTATATCTGAGCTTGGTAGCTGGGGAAATAAGTAAATTACTGAATCAGGTAACAAAACACAGGCATTTCAACCAATTGGGCTTGTATTCGAGAGCTTCTCCTGAACCTGTGCTCTTTGTGACAATTTCACCATTTTTTTTTTTTTCATGCTTCCTGCGTATCTAACCCTTAAATTACAAACCGTAAAACTCCAAACGTCAACCCAAATTCATGGTTACGATGAAATGCAGTCCCAAGTCCAAGGAACTTTTTGTTTTGCATCCAGTACGGCAATCTCAATTCCTTCAATCAAAAGCTCCAGAGTTAGACCCCGTTAGAGCTAGCGAGTTTGCGGCGGTCTTTCACAGCCTGTGCAAGGGTGTCGAGCGTAGAGACAGTGTCTTCCCAGTTAATGCAAGCATCAGTGATGCTCACGCCGTACTGGAGTCCCGACTTGCCCTCGGCGGGAACTTTTTGGTTACCTTTAACATATTAGTAAAGACTTGGGACATAGACAATTGCGTAAACGCCTCAACTTACCCTCGTTGATGTTGCTCTCAATCATCACACCTAGAATACCATCCTCACCCTTGGAGATCTGGCTAGCGATATTGGCAGCCACCTTGGGCTGGTTCTTGTGGTTCTTGGAAGAGTTACCGTGGCTGCAGTCAACCATGACCCGTTGTCGTACATTCTTCTTCTTCAGCGCTTCCTTGGCGGCGGCGATGCTCTCAGCATCAAAGTTGGTACCCTTAGACCCGCCTCGAAGGATAACGAAGCAGTCGTCATTGCCCTCAGTGCCGACAATGGCGACAACTCCGGGCTTGGTAACAGAAAGGAAGTGATGAGGGTGCTGAGCCGCGCCAATGGCATCGATGGCGACGCCCAAAGAACCATCAGTTCCATTCTTGAAGCCGACGGGGAAGCTCAGGCCACTGGCAAGCTCCCGGTGCAACTGGCTCTCAGTTGTACGAGCACCAATGGCGCCAACAGAGAGCAAGTCAGCGAGGAACTGAGGAGAAATAGTATCAAGCATCTCGCTGGCAATAGGCATGCCCTTGGCAGTAAGGTCGACAAAGAGCTGTCGGGAGATGCGCAAGCCCTTGTTGATCTTGAAGCTACCGTCGATATCGGGGTCATTGATCAGACCCTTCCACCCAACAGTTGTGCGCGGCTTCTCGAGGTAAGATCGCATGACAATTAGAAGCTCATCTTTGTGTTTCTCCTTCTCCTTCAAGAGAAGATCGCAGTAGGCGAGCGCGGCGGCAGGATCGTGGATGGAGCAAGGGCCAATGATGACGAGCAATCGTTGCTTTTCGTCGGTGCCGTTTACGACAGCGACAATCTCGTTGCGGCCCTCTAGAACTGTCCTCTTGGACTCGGGGGACTGGGAGATCTCATGTTGGAGCAGATCGGGAGGAGTCAGAGGATTGTATCCGCGAACTAGGGAAATGGTTAGCATGCGCCGAGGGCCAGCTAGCCTGTAATAGATGCTTACTTCTCCAGTCCTCAGAATCGGCTTGGTTACCAACACTCTTATTGGGAATGAAGAACTGCGGTTACTGTGAGTCACCCTGCAAGATGGCGAGAAGATGGAGCTTGCAAGTTGGCGAGAGGTAGACTTACAGAAGGAGAAGACATCGTGACTGTGATGTAATGGAGGGGTAGAGGGGGTGCAAGTCAGGGTACCTAGGTAGATATGAATACAAGGATTGAATTGCGCGAAACTGAGAAACACCACAGATATTAAAGGTTTGAGGAGAGTATCAAAAAATGGACGAAAAAATATAATTATAGTTTCCAGGCCCTGACCTGGGCTGTCCCTTCCCTTTGCGACGGCCGGCGTCGGTGTGCCACACTCAATCAATGTGCAAGAAGTCACTCCATGTTTGCGATTGCCCCGCGACTGATTGGAGGAGCTGCCCACCTTTACCCTACCCTTCCCAGCCGCTTTAGCAGCGATCCCGGGAGGTACAAGTTCTGACTGTGCGATCCCAGCAAAGAACAGGGTACCCATTGTTTAGCTTGACTCACCTCGGTTGGGGAAAAAATGGGGAAAGTTATGACTGGGCTATTAATTGGACTACTGTAGTTAAGCTAAAAACGTTTGGATTCACCGTTGGGCTGAAACTTCTTTGTTGTTGTGTGATGAATGCGAATCTTCAGAATTCTATCACACAATCACCAACATAACATTCGTAGAACGATCGTGCACGAAATTGAGTCGCCTATTTCAATTGGTTAACTAAGGTATCCATGGCTTTAGACTTTTGATTGTTCTTCTTGTACAAGCAAACAAACAGCATGGTGTAGCCATTGTCTCCCAGCTTAGCTTCTTGGGACAATACGAACCAATATGGGAACCCCTAAAAAAATGTGAAAGATGTAAGATGAAATCTTCATAGTATAGTGGTCAGTATATAAGCTTGTTGCGCTTAAGACCCGGGTTTAATTCCCGGCAGGAGAGTTCTAGTCATCTGTAATACGCAGGAGAATCTTATCCCTTTGTAAACCTACAGAAATGGATCTCTAACTCCATGCCGGATCCGTACAATTATGCCATGACGAGGCGAACGATATTCGGCGAGAACCTTGTCACAAACTGGGTGTGATATCCCAGCAGTGAAGCCGACAACAGAGCCCTTGGAGAAGAGACTTGCGCTTGGCTGTTTTTTGGTAGGTGCGAAGCGTGATTGGTGCCGCCTTGAGGGAAGATCGGGATGACAGGCTCTCATCATGTCCCGACATGATGGTGTTCCTAGGGGTGGTTTATTGGGAAACAGAGTGCTTCAGCAGCATTTTCTACATTCAACATAATAGAACCTGCGTCTGTCCATTTAGGATCAGGAACCATGATGATCACCCAAGCGAGGAGATTGTCTTTTCAGCTGGACGGCACAAGAAAGCTGTGATTCATACCTGCTCCCATCTCCATCTAGCAGTAAACGACAAGTCAAGTACTCAGCAGTTGGTCCTTTTTGGTCGTCGCCTCATGCCGCTTCGGTGAAAGCATCTCCGCAGCAACTTAGCGTAAGGAAGCATATCATCAGTCTCATTATGCTCTTCTAGCTAACCTCCACGACGATTACTTGACATTCGAAGAGTTAGCCACTGCCCTCGACCCAAAATGTCCAATTGCTCTCCCACCATCACGATATCGTCCAAACTCTCCTCTCCGTCAAGTCATGCCCGTCCAAACTTGTACCGTCTCTGGTCTCCCCTCAGACCTGATCCTCTAGATCATTGCTCCTTCCTCAAGCCCTTCCATTCTTGATGCGATGTCATATCCACCAATCCTCGACTCATGCCTCAGACAGAATCCCCTTCGCTGCGCTTTCTTTAAATCCTCCCACCTCGATTGCGATGATGTCTTCCTTCTTGGCTCGAGCTCCGTACCTGCCTCAAGGGCTCCTCCAGCGGGGCTGCAATTTCCTGCAGATTGTCATGGATTGAGTAGGTTGACACATAGGTCTTGCCTCGCAAAGGACTTTCTGACCTTCCCGGGAGATATCATCGCCCTCATTCCTTCTTCATTCTCACTGAAGTCTCGTGCGCACGTCTGTGAGTCAGGGGCCAGGTGCACCGCCAGATTTCCGTAGAGGGGTTCTCATCTAGGCGCTCAATTCGTCTTCTTCTCTTCTTTTCTTTTCTTCTTCATAGAAATCCATGCCCCGATGACGGGACAAGGCCGACTTGCGAGTTTCCGACGTCCTAAGTGTCGGTCTCCGGGTCCCTTGCTCTAACCCCTAGAGGCGCAGTAGGTACGGTAAGTCCCCGACACAATTTTTTTATTTCTCTCACCGTGTCCCTAGTATTACACTTCCTCTAGGTGACGCGCGTTCAATTTTAATTTTTTATTTTTGTTCATTGCATCTATTGGCTTGCTGGTGGTGTGAAGAAGAAAGCCCTGTCCTCTCCCTTAACACCCCTACTGGATGCTGCGCTGATGCTGAACCATGTCTGGGGATGGATGACTTGTGCTGCTGGGCGGAGACTGGTTTCTTGTGTGATCGAGGTGTCGCAGGGGGAAGGGAAGGAAAGGAAAGGAAAGGATGGAGATGGGAGATCATACAAGCTATGAAAGGGCGGGAGCCGCTGTATTTATTCCTGAGAAGAATCAAACTTTGTTGGGACTGGAAGTTTGTGGGATACGGACCGTTGTTCTTCGGGCTAAAGTCTGACTTTGGCTTTGCTTGTGACTCACCAATATCGGGGTACTTGAGCGAGTTCGATGCCTGGTGTAGTATGTTTGTCTATTATATACCCCTAGCTTTTCTAATACTCGCACTTTTGCTTACATATAACATACTATCCCATCCCCTCTATTGTTGAGTTCTGGCACCTTGTAATGCGGTGAATTACTATATAATATCAATATTGAGCACCTTGATATCCTCCTCCGGCTTTTCCTTGTGCGTCCGCACATTTTCAATCTTATGAATAACATCGAATCCCTGCGTTGCACGACCGAAAATGGTATGCTTCCCATCCAACCAAGGCTTTGTTCAACGTTAGCAAATCATGATCTCAAAGGTATTGAAGCTGACTTACTGTCTTCTCTGTCGTGATGAAAAACTGGCTGGCGTTTGTGTTGGGTCCCGCGTTGGCCATGCTCACAGTAAATGGCTTGTCGTGCTTAAGACTGCTAAACTCATCCTCAAACTCGCGTCCCCATATACTCTCACCCCCAGTACCGTCGCCAAGCGGGTCTCCGCCCTGAATCATGAACTTGCGGATTACACGGTGGAAGATTGTGTTGTTATAGTAGCCACTCTTGGAGTGTGTCACAAAGTTCTCAACAGCCTTTGGTGCGGCATCAGGGAAGAGGCGGATGTGGATGTCTCCGTACGTCGTATGAAGAATGGCACCAGTACCAGTCTCAGCTTTCTTGGTCTGCGAGTCCTTCTTGTGACCCAGCATTGTCGGCTTCTCATTCTGAACATCTCGTGTCGATTTGGAGATGTCTTCCTCGTTAGAAAACATGTAGAACCGCACCTTTCCAACACCAGTTGCTACCAGGATCGGGTCTCGAGACTCTGCTTCCTGAAGGAGCGGGTTGCTGGAAGCTCCCATTTCTACCGTCGTTATCCCCTTCTTCTGAGGTTGACCTTGGTAGATGGCAATGTTGACAGCGCGAAAGTTTTCGTCTTTGCCATATACCTTGACCATCTGATTCGTATATGTATTAAGGACCTTGATCCCCAGCATGGAACCGTAGATGATAAAGTTCCCTGACTCATCAAATATGACGTTGGACTTATACTTGAGCGTCTGCGACTCAACATCCCTTTCATGAGCGGCCCTCCGGCCAAACTCGACGTTATCTAGTTTGGCTGCCCCTGTTCCCGAGCGGTGCATCTCTTCAAGAACCTGGAGAGATTCATCGTATTCGCGATGCAACTTGGCTGTTGCAAAGTCGAACATCCGAATCTTTCTGTCCGGCAAGGAGAAAGCTACGAGGTTATTGCCGTTAGGGGATATTGAAAGGCTTGACGGCACCGATTTAGCCTTTTTGAAATCAAACAGGTTGGTCGCACTCTTGTACTCAAAGACGCCCTCAGGCTTTTCGTAGTTACCGCTCGGTCGCCAATACTCCAACATTCCGCCCTCGTCTGCGGATACAACACAGTCATATGCCTCGTTGAACGCCATCAGATGTACAGGCTTTCGATGCAGGCCCCTAATGGTGTGAAAAGCTTCTTCCTTCTCTCCTCTTCCATCGTAGATGTGTATCAAGGGCTTCTGTTCTTCGGAGATGGCGAGGAATGGTAAGGACGCGCCCTTGGAGTGAACCCAGCACACGCAGTTGGGAACGTAGTTGAGCGAAATCATGGATAGCAGATCGAATGTGATAACATCAAAGATCTTGACCGTTTCGTCTTCGCCAGCAGTCGCAAAGCTTCTTCCATCCTTGCTCACAGAGACCGACTTGATTTCTCCATTATGCGCTTTGAACTCTTTGACGAATTCGATGCCTTGGGCAATCTTTTTCCAGAATTTAACAACGCCGTCTATCGAAGAGGTGATGAGGAACTCGGTCAATGGGGTCCATGTCGCAAAGAGGATCTGCTCCTTGTGCATCAGGGACTTGGAGTAACGGGCTGACTTGGGCAAGGCGGCGACGTAGAGCTTTTCGTGGGGAAGGACTCGTCTTTTCTTCTTGGGGGCTTGAGATGGCAGCTGAGGGCCCATGTCATCGTCGGAGGAGCTGTCTAGTGGTCTGTCAGTATCACTGATAGGAACGCGACGGGTGATATTTGGTACCTGAAGCATCGTCGCGAAACTCGGAATGGCTTCGCTTCTGTGAGCGATTGTCATCCTCTTCTGTAGTCATCTTCATTCAAGTGCGCGTTCCAGGGTTCTGATTCGGACGAGTAGGAAGTTGCGATAGCTGAGAGATGTTGGTTTACACTTTCGCGACTAGGGTTATCGATAAGTCGCAAGTGTTGTCTGGACAAACTAAGCCTCGAGTGGCACGACCTTGAAATGTGGCTGATGATCGGTCCCACTATGCTGAGAAGCTTCCTGAAAGGAACCGAGGTCCACATTGAGGTCATGTCATGACGGGCTCTCATGAGCTCCGAGGCTCCGGCTCCGGCTCCGAAGACGGGTTAAACGGCATCAGTTTCTTGTTTTGTATCGCATATGAATAATAGAGTATAAATTCGTTAGTCTTTGGTCACTCCATGAGCCTTCTTCTGTGCCTTTTACGACTAACCACATTTCACATTGGATAACCTCACTTTGACACTTTGACCATACTGTTGGTAGTTAAGATGGCAGCTCGCCATCCGCTTCAGCGACTCACGTCGCCCTCTCGTTCCGCTTCGCTTCTGCTCCACCTCATTGGTATAGCCTCATTCAGTTACAACTTTTACTTCCTAACCATCTGGGATACGCCCTTCGCCGTGGCCTATGGCTGGCATTTTCAGTTCCTCACCATCATCGGCCTCACAGCATCTCTCGTTGCCTTTGTTCTCGGGGCCTTGGCCGATCTTAGCTTGAATCATTCACTATTCCAGGCAAAGAACGCTGTTGCAGTTCTTGCTACCCCTCTAGAAGTTGTCATCTCAATTCTGTACTGGGGCTTGAGATTTATTGATCCCAAGCTGCTCATGCCTGATGACTTTGGCTTGGATATCATGCCTGATATTGGATTTCATCTTGCGCCTGCTGTACTCTTGACTCTGGATCTTGTCCTCCTTAGTCCTCCGTGGACTATCCCGGCGTATGCAGTTATGGCAATCAGCACAGTCGTTGCATTTGCCTACTGGTACTGGGTTGAGCTTTGCTTTAGCCACAATGGATGGTATGTTGTTTCACGCTGTTCCACGTCCTAGCGGACAATGCTTACATGTTTTAGGTATCCTTACCCCCTATTTGAGCTTCTTTCCACGTCTCAGCGGGTCATGCTCTTCACCTTTTCTGCTGCTCTGGTTACCATCTCTTCCTCGTTTCTCAAGTGGGCATATGGACGAGTCAATGGTTACGAAACGGCACAACGAGAAGCTCATAAGCCCCTTAAGAAAGTGCAATAATTCACCTCTTTGAATTGCGGGCTACTTACGCTTATTATGGCCTGCCGCCTTGTTGTTGGCAAAGTATATGGCCTGAACTGCAACAGTATACTTGAATAGAGTTACTGAAAAAGAAGAAGATAGGACTTATCATAAGATATTTTTGCTGTTACGAGCTATGGAGCTCGATGTATATCAGATTTTAGACAATGGTATAAGAAAAAATGACTATTTCTTATCAGCGTTCTACATGTCTCACTCATGTGTAGACATATATGTAGTCTGCAACAACATAAGGATATAGGCCAGAAAAGCCGATGCATTGTTAGTGATATGATCTACTCTACTCAATCATATAACATTCTTGGCAGTACTACAAGAGAGAGTTTCAATTCAACAATTGGTGACAGAGTTCTCTTTTGACTTACACTTGAAGTTTTATCGTCTTCCCCTTGTTTTGGTTGTTGATAGATGTGAGAATAGGTAGACGTCGAATGGCGGGGAGGTCAAAGTAATGGCCCCGCTCCCACAGAAACGGCACTTCAACATCACACCCCCCACCATAACTTGTTCTACTTGACAATTAATACAGCAATACTCACTCACTTCCTACTACAAAACTCGCTAAATCACATAATCGATCCCCTAAAAGATGGACATTGACGATATCCTTCGCCAAGTCGACCCTGAATCTCACGACGTCCCCAGCGAAACGCGTGACTTGCAGGCCCTGACGCGTCTCTGGATCGCCGAGCGTTCAGCCCCTGAGCTTCTCGAGTAAGGCGTCACTTATCTATCTCGAGAGTGTCGTACTTACTTATAGTCTGTAGATGGCCAACAGACGGCTTGTTTGAGCGCGTCAATACTCGCATAAAGGCACAGATCGAAAAGGTCGAGGACATGACGGGCGACATGGATCCCAAGACCAACTTTGCCCTCATTGTTATCCAGACAGAACTTGAGCGATACAAGTTTCTCGTGAGAAGCTTTCTACGGGCGCGCATCGCAAAAGTAAGTCAGATAGATGTGCTGGCTCTGATACAGAAACTGACTCTCCCCAGATCGACAAGCATACCCTCCACTACCTCTCAAGCCAAGAGCTCAGAGACAGGCTCTCTCCAACAGAAGTAGCTTACGCGACCAGACATCAGACTCTTCTGCATAACCATTACCTCTCATCCTTCCTAGCTTCTTTCCCCCAGCAGCTGCAGAACCTCAACGACACGGCGGGTAATATCAGCATGATTGACTCGCCGGACCTCGACACGGCTGTCTTTGTTCGCATGCTTAGAGACAGAAATGTCCACGGCAAAGGAACTGACGCCGATACTACTCTGCCTGCGTTGAATGGCGATGTCCTCATCTTGAGGTGGTCTAGTGCAAAGAATCTAGTTGATGTTGGAGACGCTGAACTTGTCTGATGTGCCAGGCTGGAACCAAAACTCACTTCAAGGGTTCGTAAACGCAATAGCCTCGCAGTGAATATTGACACAATCCAACTGCACGGATTATAAGTCACAACGAATCATCTACAGGCAGGATGACTCGACATACTCAGCCTTAACTTGGTAACCCAACCTCCCATGATGTGTCAGCCAACCCCGGCTCATGACAGTTCCCGGAAGAGTAGTCAATCTTATATTGGTCTCGAAGTCATAATCCGCTCACGGGGTGAGGAGTGTCTAACCTTGAAGGTTGGCCCTATAACCTGCCACCACAGTGATAACTATGGGTGTCTACACCCACAGCAAGTCGGCGCTCAATATGCTCGAACTGCACTACGCCATCAGGTATGAGAATGATCTACGGTGGAATATCAACATCGCTTGTCCAGGACACAACTCTCAAACGGCTTTGAATGGCTACGCAGGACATGAGCCGACTGAGCTGGGCGCCATCAATATCTGCACTCCGGCCACTCTAGGCGCTGACAGGGACACTGGTAAATGGAAAGACGACCAGAGGGTTGTCCCGTGATGAAAAGCGTTAGCGACTTAGAATGTCTTTACACTGAACGCGTCAATATTTGACTCGAGGCATGGTCGCGAGAGACAGGTCTTGGTCATATACAATCGTTATATTATGTCTGAAATGGTATCCTCCGCATAACGTTACGCGTCAAGTATAAAAATGCTATGAGTGCATATAGAAACGTTATGAAAACCAAACGCCATCGCCGGCTATATCTTGGGATATGTTAGCCAAGCACTTTCCATCCTTTCTCTTCTGCACACCTTTGGTATCTTTTTTTCTTGTTTTTCTTTATTTCTTTCTTTTTGCATGTAGATAGTGGATTGCTTCAAACCTCGCGAATCTCCAAATCAGCATAGCTCTCTGAATTCAGAGGGTTCAAGTTTAATGCTCGCTATGCGAGGTACCTGGACGCCCTTCCCAGATTGCCTGCTCGTGGCGCATCTGCTGCCAACGGTATGGCATAAGAGCGCTGCGGAAGCCTCCGCTGTGTAGGCGACGCTGCTCGGATAAACCGACAAAGCCAGCCGATGCCTGACGACGATGGAAGGCATCTCTGTTCCATGCGCCGTTGGCGCTCTTGGGAGCATCCTCGACGGGAGAGTATTCTTGGTCAGGGTCATAAGAGTTGACATTAATCTCGAGAGCCAAGGCTGTAGAATAGGGTCGTGAAGGGAGAGTATTGGTGCGAGGTCGTGCTCGAGGTTGAGCAAGTGAGGTAGAGAAGTCAGAGGTGTCGAATGGCTTGTCGGCATCCTCTTTTTCCTTTTCCTTCTCTGGCACTGGAGGAAGAGAGAAGAAATCCTCTCTGGACGGCATCCTCTCCGGGGGAGCAGAGGCAATCGTTGGTAGGTAGGGACGTTCATCAAGAGGTGTGAGCTCCTCTTGAAGCTTCTGTGGCTCAGTTGAGATGACTTGACTATTTTCGGCAACAGTTACAGCAGGCTCAAGAAGGGTATCCTCGGAAACTGTCTCAAGGAAGGTAGTAGTCTTCTCAGAGGCAGGTTCAGTGGCCACTACCTCCTGGTTTGCAAGCGTGTTTTGTTCCCCTGCCTTTTCAACACTTTCGGAAGAAACAAAAGTCTTGGTAATTTCTTCGCTTATAAGAGGAGGAGATGCATCCTCAACATGCTCTGCCACGATCTTGGTCTGAGGTTTCTCGTCCTTCACCTCCTCATCCATGGAGATGCCAGAGTCACTATATGTTGGGAATTTCTCAGCATTAACAGGGTTGGCCTTGTGTGTCTCTACTTCAGGTTGGCTGGGTGACTGGGTCTGCTTTTCTTGCAGTTCAGAAGGCTGATCATGAGCAGCGATGCCTCCTGTCTCAGTATCGTCACGAATTCTGGCCGCAGACGTGGTGCCGAAACTTGTCTCGGATTTTGTGCTTGTTTCGACTTCAGTCGAGTGATCATGAGTATTGTCTCTACCCTTTGCCGTCTCCCACTGGTCTTCTTGGAAAGTCTGGTGAATCTCTGGCTGATTGGAAGTATCAACAGAAGGTTTGAGAGATTCCGTGATTTGGGGACCTTCGACAATCTCTTTGATGTTGGCGTCCACCTTGGGCTCTTTAGGAATAGAAGGTCCTTGCTTGGGAGGTTGTTCCACAATATTCTCAATTGGGAGTGCCTCCTTTGCTTCATCTGCTTTCTCAGGCTCGGGAGTGACAGGGCTCTCAGCCTTCGGCTCGTCTTGAGAGACTGTTTCGTCATGCTGCTTCAACTCGTGATGATTCACTTTGCTAGAGAGGGCAGGCATGCGAGTATCAAGAGATCTGTGGGAAGCTCTCAGGTCGGGGTTCTTATCCGGCTTCTTTTTGGTAAGCTGAATCGGCGCCTCATCATCGGTGATCGGACGGTGGAACTCTATGACCCCACTCGCAATTGCATCCATGTCGGACTGCTCGTGGTAGATGATCCTTCGTCCATCATCGACGATTCTAAGTCCCTCGTTGGACTGATCCTGGGGCGTGGCCCTGGACGGGGTTGCGAGAATACTGTCTCGGGGGCTGATGCTATCAGTATCCACCAAGCTTGGAGTAGACGGGGGCTCGGACTGGTTCTCGTCGTCTGCCATAAAGTCAGACATGTAGCCATGCTTCTTGGCCATCTCGACACCGGAAGGTACTCGGCGCAGATCAGGCGATGGGGTTACGGGTGATAGAGGCTCAATAGAGTCTTTCAGGCTCTGTTGGGGAGCCTTCTTAGCGAGCGAGTGCGATGAACGGGTACTGCCGAAAGATCCGGAGAAAGATGCATCAGAAGCCTGACGAGGGATGGAAGAGGCAGTAAGTGAAGGTGCAGGCACAAGAGATGATGCGCCTCCGGTTAATGGAGGAGGCCGGATTGACGAAAGTGTTCCGGCGGAAGAGGGAGCAGTTCCGCTTGCTTTGAGGCGCAAGTTTGATAGCGTGTCAGGGCAATCAATGGCACATGTGTCTCTACACAGTGTTGTGATATCGGAGCGAATACGCTCCTTCAAGTGAGCCTCAAGGGCCTTTCTCTCCAAGTCAGCAGTAGCAAACTTTTCATGATGAACACTGTCATCACTACCAGCACCGTCAAGAAACCCATCAAATATGAGGTGTCCTCGCTTATGGACAGTCATGGTAGCAAGAGAGTTCTCATGATGCTCGAGGACATTGCTGATACCCGTCTGAAGGCGCTCCATAACGGCTTCAATCGTCTGGCGACAATATGTAACTGTGGGATCGAGTCGAACGACTAGAGGCTCATGAACAGACCAGTTCTTGCCACGGAGCTCATGAATCTGGAGAGTGAGATCATCCAGAGAGCGCAGAGACTTGTCTGTCATGTCACGAGCTTTTTCTAGTTTCGCCTTGACCTGGTTGGCAAACTCATCAAAGTCGCGGCCATTATGGTCGTTGAAAAGAACCTTGCTTGTCTGAATGCGGTGGGAGAAGTAGGTATAGTCAGGTCCAAGATGGTTACGGACCTTGACCATGACATCCACAGCTCCATCTTCAATATGCGAGCAACCACCACTGCCTTCTAAGCCGGCGCAAGACTTGTGACGCTTGTCAAATTTGCGCTTCCATGCATCGACAGGGTCGATTATAAGATTGGAAACACGGGTTGTCAGCTCCTCACCAAGCAGGAGGGGGAGAGGCGAAGGCTGGCGGCTGTTGATTTTGATAGAGGCATTCCGGTTTTCTGGGTAGCGAGTAGCGCAACGGCTGCGTAGGAAGAGTTCAATGGAATAGCCGGCGACAAATTCAAAGGAATGGGATTCGTAGACAAAGTGGGATCTGGGGATGCAGGCCGTGGATTGGGGTCGGCCGGTGCACGGCCGGAAGGTCTCGGACTCGGGATTGGCAGCTTCGGACTCGGCGGATTCGGTCCATTGGAAGCAGGGGTCGTGACGCACTAAGAAGAGGCCGACAATACGGTCGGTAGCGGCGACAACTTCGCGGATATCATCATGAGTCAACTCATGCTCTTGGAAAGAGCGCAGCGACTTTTCTACAAGAATGACACCATCGCGCTCAACTCGATAGGTGATGCGATAGCGCAGTGGCTTGACATCACGATGGGGCTTGCGGAGCGGGTCGAGAGCATTGCTATCATGGCGTGTGATAAGCTCGGATGAGCAATGCTGCAGGCGTGAAATCAATGCTTGGCAAATTCGGTCCGTAGCTTTAAGTTTGGGTGAAGCTTCGTAGTCACGGACGTGCTCAGAGCCGTGGGGGGTCTCGAACTTGACCTGGGCGTGTACTCGAAGACCAGGTTTGGCTATCTTTTGAGCAGGTGAAGTTGATGCTGGTGATGATGGCAGAGCAACTGGGGAGGGACTGGAAACATCTGAATGCCGGGTCTTTCTCCGACCTAAAAGCGGAAACCGGCGCTTGGGTGAAGAGCCGTCTCCCGGTGTACTTGGCCGTCGAAGCGGCATTTCGAACCAAACTCGCGCGTTTTGCTAAGTTTTCTGTACGCAGTATAAGAGGGTTTTGTGACGAGAGAAATTGGTCGGTCCTTAACGACAAAAATGGTCCATTGAGTACGGCACTGTTGAGTTACAACGTCCCCGAGGGCAAGATCGTCCGTGGGGAAGGTGAATGGGTGTAAGAGCGCACAGCAGCGAAGAGATTCGAAGAAGGAAAAGATAGCAGTTGTGAGGCCGAGCCGAATAAGAGAGAAAAAGCCAGGGCCAGCAAGGAATCTAGAGGCGGCGGGGACGCTGGTTGCAAACCGAAAGGATCGACTGAGATGCAGGTGTATGTATGCAGGCGGAGACGAGAAGTCTTTGATGCTGAAATGTTAATGGATGATATAATGAACGGCAGAGCGTTTCCAAGGCTAGCTTGCGTTGGCGCTGGAACTGTGTTCAGACGGAAGTCCTCAGATAAGAGTCGAACAAGGTTGAAGTTGATAAAGGTGGCTGGTAGCCGGTCTCAAAGCAAGTCGTCCGAAGCTACTGTAGGCAATAACTAGTAGGGTATGAGTTTTTCACTGGTAAACGAGAGAGAGGAAGGATAGTTGTGTCCGTTATCACGGCGCATGAAAGCCGCTGCGGGTCTTTTAAAGGTGATTGCTTCTTGTTGCTCTCTACTCGGTGCCGCATCTCGTGCCGGCTGCATGAGGTGGGCAATGAGGCCTATGGATCGATTAATCCCCAGCTCAGATTGCTCAGGACCCGGCGTATCTTGCTGAGTCTTTGCCAAAGTGGACTGTCATCTTGTCATGATCCAACAACCTCTACCGGGCCACGCCGGCGTGGAGGGGTTTCGCTGGGGGTGCTTCTTGTAAGTAGCTCCGTGGGTCATTCGCAGACAGGGTTTGGGGTTTGGCAATCATGCCACGACGAGACCCATGTTCACTCGTTGAGATGGATGGAGGGCGAGAGACCCTGCTGGCTGCCATTTGAAGGAATAATTTTGAGGCGTCTGAGTGGTGAGCGTGGCCTGATGTCTTTGGTTGTTTTGGTGATATCTCTCAGCTTCGGCCGGTTTCTAATTATGCCAAAGCTGTCTGAGGTTGTCTTCCTTCCAGGTTCCTGATTAAAATTCTCTTGCTGTGGAGTACATGCACATATACATACATCCATACTGTAGGCACGATCCGACAGCACCTGCCTCCCCCATTTCAATGCAAGTCATAGAGCTGTGAAAGCCGTTGCAGCACCCCTGGGCCCCCAGGCACCCTACAGGTTATAGGCTGAGCTGCAGCTTATAGCGCCTCTAGTGGAGACCTGCATCGTCAACCTCCACTGGAATTCCTTGAACATCTGCCCCCAGTCCCTGGCCCTGGAAACATGGTCCGATGCGGGTACGAGGGCTCCGTTTGACTTAAAAATGCCAGGATCTTGACGAGACCGGGTTCACATTCCGGCTCGAGCTTTGCTGCTAGCGGCTCTCCTCAGATCAGATTTTGTGACCTATGGCATTCTTCCCCATCTTTCTGTTTAGCTTCTTTGTTTCCGTTGAGAACAAGTTGCTGGAGAAGCACGTAAAAGCACGCATAAACCCTTGCATTCGATTAACAAGAGTTGATTGCACGCTAATTGCTAATTACAGTAAATGGAACTTGGATAAACATCTGCTTTGGACGATCACACACAGCTGCTCTCACGTTCCAGGCATATGACCAGTTAATCAGCCAGTTGCACGTCAGCCACTGTTGAGGTTTCTTTTTTAACACCGGCAGACTGGTTGGCTGCGGATTTCCCTTGGATCGAATGATGTCCCTTTGCTTTTGCCTAATTCCATCTCTCGATCCTCGTTTGCCAGATGCTGCCTGCTCGCTCTGTCTCGGCAATGTTCTGTCCATAAACAGGTTGTCGGAAGATAGCAAAGTAGTTGACCAACCACAGCTCAAGCCTCGGAACCTTGGACCCCTACCAAGCACATCGCATCATTCCTTTTCAAGCGAGAACACTTAAACATCGACAATTTGAGTGGACGCCAGGATAGACTACCAACTCTCAAAAGCAGTCAGCTGCAATTGAGCGACACACGGGATGACTCCGAGCCATATCATCTCACCAATGAATCGCCAACACTCGGCGACATCGTCTAGCATGCCAAGTAATGTATTGACCTGCCAGATGTACTGTACTTTGGGTAAGCCGTGTTGCAACTATGTACGGATTTTTCTTGGATAAGCAAGCCCTACGTCACCAACTGGCCATCAGTGAATCCTTATCCATCGGGTCCGGGTCAGTTCCTACCAACACTCAAAAGTCAGACCACGCTTACGCACCCGATATTGAGCTTTCCTCTACGGGATTGTGCTTGCGTTTAGTCCTATAGACATCACATTGCAAGGCTGAGACTTTGTATTCAACTCACCATCCCTTCAGTTGTTGTTAGATTCCTGATGTTATCTTCCGATCATGTTGGGGCCTTGTAAAGTAATTCCTCATATAACTAAGTAGTTCAAGTTCGATACCCTTACGCCCACATCCATTGCCGTCCCTGACCACCATTATTGCCCCCTTTCATAGCAAGGGGATTCCAGCTTTCTTCTAATCAATGAGCATCTCGCATGTGAGTTATGACCTTACTTTCGCCCTCATCTTTACCACCCTCCCGATTCTTCCCGTAATTTCGGCTTAGACACATTGACCTTCCCTACCCTACAGCAACCGGCATATGTATAATTATATCTCATGACGGGGTATATCATGCCATAACATGTTTACCTTTATGGTTTCAGGCGATTCCCGCTTCAAGAGTTGGCCCCATGTCTTTACGCGTCCGTGTGTTTCCCCTGAAGAGAATCGGAACCGGCAATCCTACTACCTAGTTCATTCGCTCGGCTTTCATCCGGTTAGTAGGCCACCTGGAAACTTTTGTATATCATCGGCTGGCCTCATCAGCATTTGGTGCTGTGCATCTACTTGTGATTTGCTGACAATGTTCACCAGTCAAAATGATATGTTAGTATGGCCGGGACTCAATTGTGCAATGTAAATGAAGTAAATCATCCACCATCAGCATTAGCTAGAGCTTCCCATGTCGAGTAAGGCGCCGTCATTCCATTGTTACAAACGCCTGTACATAAGTAAGAACATGTTGTATAGTTGCCACTTGATTGGGCCTGTAGATTAAGTTTATAATACTTCACCTGAGGCCAGATATGCTAGCAATATTCTTCTGATATTAAATGGCTGGCTGAATATGAATCTCTTTACTACAATGTAAGCCACCCGCTGCCACATACGAGCTGAAATCTGCGTCTCCGGGTATACCGTGTCTTGCTTGCAAGATTCAGCTGGCCTCAGAAGGGGTGAGACATAAAGCATTCAACATTCCCGTAGATAATCAAGTCAGGCCCTATTTGATGGTTTATCATCATTTTGCGTTCCAGTGAAGTTAAAGTAAACTCTCCGTGGTCAGGAAGCCACTGCAGTCAGTACTTCCTCGGGCGGGTACTCCCGTTACTGCGATTTCCTGTTCAAGCAATACACGCCTAGAATAACAACATTGCTCCAGAACTTCGCGATAAGCTCAAAGAGAGAATAATAATATAATACTTGTTTTGAAAAAAGGTAAAAAGAGATGATGTGCAAAAGAAATAGCTGACGGGCGATGAGAGACGATGCTCCCGCCAGGGCTTGAACCTGAGACCTTCGCATCACCGGATACTCGGTATGAAGTATTAGTACGACGCTCTAACCAACTGAGCTACGGAAGCCGATCAGCTCTTGTTAATAATGGCTACAGTATTGATCAATATATACCACTTGCATTAAAACAGACGCAAGGCTGACTGGTTTCTGTTGTTGCTCACACTGCTTGGCATAAAGAAGTAAATATTCTTAAGTTTTGCTGGGTAAGGCATAACCCACCTTTGTCATATTATTTTCTCCTACAGGTTCTGACAGTCTGTTTCGGTGCAGAAATTCTAATATCAAATAATTTAAAGCAAACAGAAGCTCATGTTTCATATATAAAACTCTCGACAGTACGCCCTGACCTGGGCTCACTATATTCCTGGTATCAGCTTATGGAAATACAACATATACATTTGTAGTATAATAATGTCATATAAGAACTGGTAGGCTTTCGAACACTGTTACACTGGTCTTGATATTGATCATCTTCGCCAGGTCCACATCACTAATTTTCCGATTATGATGAAAACATCACAGAGAAACATTGCCAAAAGAACTAAATAGCCAACTACATAAGGAAAATAATAGTAGACATGTACCCTGCGGTAACGTTCGCCTAGGCGGACGGCAACGTACAGTAGGCCCATGTAAGTGAATGATGCTAGGCCATTCATTCTACCGTCTATCTGCACTGCCGTTTTGTCACTCGCATTGTGAATGCGGCTTAGAGCACCACCATCTTCCCTTTCCAGATTTTCTTTTATCTCTTTACTCACCCATCTCCACGAACTACAGGCTAAGTTCATCTGGGAAGCAATACATCAATAGTCAACCAAGAAGCCCTAAGAACCCCGAAACAAACACCAGCCATGGCTCGCTCCGTCGACGAGGAGCTCGCACCAGGCTTCGCCACCATGGCCATCACTTCTGTCACACCGTCAGGATCGACCAAGAAGAGAGTGTCTCTTCTGGCTCAGTGGAATTATTACTTCCAGAAGGGCACCCTACAGGACTTCCAACGACTCTGTGCCGACCTGGGCCTACCCAACGATCTTCCTAGCAAGACAAAGTGCAGAGAGGTATGCCAAAAGAAGTCAAGATGACAAAACTTGCAATGCTGACAGGCTTTAGCAACTCAAAAGCATCAATGTGAACATTAAGCAGTTCCTGGAGTGCGAGAACAAGCCTAGCGGAGTCAAGTTCTTCAAGAACCGAAAGGACCTTGCTCACTACACAAAGGAGGAGAATGCTATCTTTCCAAAGCGCGCGCTGCCCAAGGGTAGCCCGCTACGAACTCTGTTGAAGGGAATATTCTAGTATCTAGGATGTTACTATATGATGATGACAGGATAGAGACAGAGTTGGGGATTGGATAAATCACTCGTGTAAGGCAGAGAAAGGACTAGGGTTGTAGATGTTCATACGCCGTTTTAGTGTCCATTAAATACCTAACTCCTAATCTCCCACAACCGGATCTTTCCCGTGTCATTACCAACAGCCAACAAATCACTCTGGTTACCAAACGTAACCGCCGTGATCCTTCCCAAGGGTGTCTGCTCCGTAGGCCAGTTACGGTACACCGTGCAAGTAGGGAGATGCACCAACCGCAATGCGTCCTTCTTGTGTTGGCTTCCAAAAGCCATGAGCTGCCCATCTGGCGAGAAGGCGATGTGTGTGATGGGGGTGACGAGCTGCTCGAGAACTCGCTTGGGCGTTGGTCGCTCCTTGACCGTCACATCGTCCAACTTGAGAATAATGAGCTCGTTACGGTCGTAGATGTTGGTAATACCGCTGTTGGAACCGACAGCAACCCAGCGATCCTCGCCAAGTGCAGCTGGGCCCTGATGACCGCCGAGGGCGAGGACGATGCCTCCGACACAACCCTCATCGTGCCACACTCCCAGGAACGAGCGACTCTCCATGTTGTACTCGCCGACCTGACCATCCTTGCCCAGAATAGTCATGCCGTTACCAGTGCCCCACCAAGCAAAGTCGGCAATACCATTTTGACTTGACAGTCTGGCGGCGGCGATCCACTGCATAGATGTTGTGTTCAAAACGTTGATAATACCGCCGCCCTTCTTCGTAGATGCTACAATCGCCATGTATCGTCCGCACGGGCTGAGCTTGAACCGCTCCATGGTCTTGTGCTCCAGCCTATGTCCGAGGATCTGCGTCGTCTTCTGCACCGCTCCCGACTTAAGGTCCCAGTGGTGGAAGTATTTTCGTCGCCCAGCAAAGAACACCTTGTCGCCCTTGGGATATAGGAATTCGGCCCTTCGAACATCGACTTGCTTGACTTGTACTGAGGTCAACTGAGGATTGGGTGTAGGATGAGCGGCGGGCGCAATGTGGTGGAGATAGAGAACAGAGGCGGTACTCGAGGAGAGGAGGACTGGGTACTCGGGGTGGAAGGAAAGGCAGCCAACCGGTGCCTTGTGCTTGTCTGGGATTTCTCTTGTTCGCTGAATGTCGATAACTTCGGGTCGTAGACGTCGCTTCTTTATCGATCCAGCTCCAGCCAAGCTCTTGACGTCGCGGAGGAACTTCTCAAGTGGCTGTGCAGAAATTTCAGAGTCCTCATCACTGTCCGCTGATGAATCAGATGCAGCGGATGATCGTCTGCGCTTTGTAGGTCGTCCATCTGCTTCCCGTGCCCACGTCGGAAGAGGATTTAGTCGAAGATACTGCTGTCGCAATCTTCTGCTGTACTCGGTTCCGCTAACGAGATCCTCGGCCTCTGTCTTTCGTAGCTTTCGCAACCGGGTAGCCCCAGCCAGTGAAACTGCCAGCCTATCGTCGTCGCTATCTTCCCAAACTGGGGCGTGGCCGTCTGTGGGTTTTGAAGCCTTTGTTATCTCTGCACTTGCGCCTGACCCAGAGCCTGTGTCGAACATGAAAAGGTCCGCATCGTCGATATCTTCTAATCCAGCAGTGTCCTGCTCAACAAGTTGAAGCTCTTTGCCCTCTGCATCTCGGCTACTGTCGAAGAGTTCACCATCCTTGAACAATTGTGCGCGGAAGCCCGCCTTGTTACCTAGAACAAGCCGTTCTAACTCTTCCTCGTCCGAGTCCTTGTCGTAGAGCGCAATGGTCGGCTTCTTCTGGGGAGCTTCGTCTTCCGAATCGAACTGGGACTCGCTCTCAGAGGAGGAGGAGGAAGGATCCCGCATTTCTTCGTCTTGGGGCGGTGCCATTATTGTCGTTTGTCTTGACCAAAGTAAGGTTGCGGGTTCTGGCTTGGACGAAATGTTGACTGGAGTGGAATTTTTTTTAGAGGGTCCGGTCAGCCTTGTGCTACGCGACCGCCTGTGATAGGCTTCTCAACTAACTGGATCGTGGAGCTATAGCCAATTACAACACTTTGACTTAGAAGGCTGAGCGACAACCCTAGAGATATATAAAGAAGAATAGAAAGAAGTTCTATAAATTATGCATGTTGTTTTTGATGGAGATATTTATATAATCAAATCCAATTATTGTGATGCCGCCTGTGCCAAGACAGTTTCCAATCGATGCAGGTCGGGGCTCACTGATTCATGCGACTTGAGTGTAAGAACCGAGCCCGCCTGAGCTACATCTATCAGATTCTCAACTTTTCCTCCCTGGGCTAAACCAGAAATCAGGACGCCAAAGAATGTATCACCAACTCCGTTAACAGAAACGATATTCTGAACCTTTTCAGCAGCCGAGAACAAGCGCATATAAAGTCCACCAACACTTGGGTGGTGGCTTGTTGAACGCGCGATGATGTATTCTTCTGAGTCTGGATCCTTCAGCCGAGGATCATCTTGGCTGAGAATAGTAGTTAGGAGGACACCTTGGGGGCCGAGTTTTGTCACAATGGTAGGAATATAGGGAAGTAGCTGGACTGACTGGACAGGGACACCAGCGTCAGTCAATGCTGCCGAAGTCAGCTTGACGAACCGATCTCTGGCGCCTCTCATTCCAAATGCATCAATGATATCAAACCATTCAGGAGAGTCAAAGTAGCCATTGTCACGGGCTGCGGAGTACATAGCTTCCAGCTCGTAGCTGTTGGGAGATGCGATGTCCACGGTAGGCTGGGGGAAGACTCTAAGTTCCGGGTGGCCTTTCTGGGGGCAGAAGAGGTTCATAGACTTGGCCGTCGATACTGGCTCAAAGGCAATCTTGCAGCCTTGACCTTGACCGGCCTTGAGCCAGGCTCGAATGTCTTTCTCACTCCAGTTGCCATCTACTACCAGCCACTTGGGCTTGGTGCCTCGTACGGCGGACTTCCAATATTCAGGGAACGAGTGGTGTGTAAAGATACCCATGTCAGCCATTGCCATGACCAGGTTCTTGTTTGCGTCGTTTACGGCAACATACTGCGCCGTCCTGTTAGAGCCGTGGTACTCACTTCCCAGTTGTCGAATGTATGTGGTATCCAGGCCAGAGGCTTCAAGTCCGTTCAAGACAGTTTTACCAGCACTGCGATGCCAGTCAGTATATAGCTAGACTTTGTTTCATGAGAGTTTCGCCTACACATCATCTCCAACCATACTGCAAAGTCGCACCCGGGCGTGCTTGCTAACAGAATGGGCAGCAAGCGCTACATTATGACCGACTCCACCAATTGATTGGCTGATGCTGGATGGATTTGAAGTATTGAGGACGGGCGAAGTGTCACCTGACTTTGGAGCAGCGTAGTCACAGTTCAGGTCAATAGCTACGGACCCGGCAACGAGGATATCGGCTTTGCTATCAGCCGTTACTTCTGGTTCCTTGGGCTGAATGGGAGCAGTAGTTGGAGCGACATGTGATGATGAATTTCTATTGCTACGATTAGATTTACGTCCGAGACCATTCATCGCTGCACTTACAAGGTCTTGACTGATTCAGAACCAGAAGACAACAACCGTGATAGTTCGACAGCGATGTTGGTGGCCCGGATGATGTTGGACGTCACCAACTCCTTGTTGGCAATGACCGCTTTCTCTCCCGTAAGCTCCTTGAGTCTGCCCAAGATATACGGTGTATTGGCATTTCCAGTGAAGCCCTTCTCGTTGGCCTCCCTGACAGCCTGCTCGATATAGGCCTGCATCTCAGGAGCAGGAATGCCAAACTCCTCAGGGATTGGGTTTGCGAAAAGCAGGCCTGACTCAATGCCGAGCTTCTCCTGGGCAAGAATGATGGCGGCAGCCTCCTTTTCGGTATGAACGACAGAGGGGCTCTTAATGCCACTGTCCCGAGCCCAGAAGGCAGGGAAATCAACGTTTCCAGATCTGCCATCAGAGAAGGTCGAGACGTGGGCACCCTGCGTCTCAAGAAACTCCAGCGTTCTGGGGATATCAAGGAAGCCTTTGCAGCCACTGCTGATGACAGCAACCCGAGTTCGGCCAAGCTCAGTAAGATCAGCAGAAACGTCCATCGAGTCATGACCACCACGATGAACACCACCCAAACCGCCAGTGCCAAAGACACGAATACCTGCTAGCCTTGCCAGCAGCATAGTTCCAGAGATGGTGGTGCCGCCATGAATCTTCTGACTTGTCAACCCCTAGAAACAAGTCTCAGTCAGCCTTTATAACCACCCAAGCCAGTAGAGTTAGAATGAGGATTGAATACTGCACACACGGCGGATAGCAATGGCTGGCGAACGTTTCAGTACTAGTTTTGGCTTACCATTCCCACAAGATAGGCGATATCTCTTCTAGATGCCTTGACAGCACTTCCGCTTTCAATCATTCGGATGATATCTGCTGCCGTTGCACCAACGGTAGGTACGCCATCCACAATCGCAATAATAGCAGGGATACCGCCTTTGCTGCGGACAAGATCTGAATGCTGGAGGGCGAGTTCGTTACCCAGAGCTCCATGGGTGTAGATGGTTGATTCGAGAGCCACGATAGGCTTGTTAGTGGCAACAGCATCGGTGACTTCGTCCGACACCTTAAGCAGCTCTCTTACACCAGCCAGGGAAGACGGCGTAGCTGCGCTCATGAGACGGCGTCGAGAGCAAACCGGCCGAGTCCCGGCTCCGGAGCAGCGCCGCAGGACGGAGCCATGCCGGGAGATGAGGCTCGACAGCCGCGACGGCAGCATGGTGTATGCAAGGTAATATTGACAGGGAACAAACAATACACGTCAATGGACTGGTAGAGATCCTTGAAGCTTCTGATGCTGTACGAGGGTTGTGAGTCAAGTTGAAAAAAATCCACAGTGATAGATAGATATGTTCGGTCAGAGGTTACCTATTTTACGCTGGCTCGGTGGGCGCCTTTACTTGGCCTCCGGAGGGCTCCGTCGGTAAAGGCCCCCTAACTTGAAATAGAAGTTCTAATAATCAGTTGCAGCTATTTTGATTAACAAAAATACGCAATATCGCAGAACTTTAAGATCCTTTATGAAAACATGAATTAAATTAAAAAAGCTTAAAACGAGAGCTTTTTTTAAACCAATTTTGGTATGTACGTAGCATGCCTGGATGAAAGACCTTATTAACCGGTAGGATGTCTTTGGCGTCTGGGTCTTTGCTCCTTGCTCGAAATTTGACCAAGTTCAAATCTCCGATTTCGTTCCAGAAAGTAGATATATGTAGTCTTTCCCTTGTAATGATGATGCCTTGAGAGTGTTACTGTTCTTAGTTTCCTGCTTCTATTTTGCGCCTGGCTGCGTGTAGACCTGTATATGATTACCATGATACCCTCACAACACCTTGTAGCCGTGCTACTCTTAGCTGGACCATCACTGGCAGACAACTTTACCATCTCTAATGGCCAGATCTTTATCCCTGGTTTTGTCGTATTAAATACCCCTCAGCCAAATACACCCCTTGGTGGAGGTGAGTTAGCACCATCTCGTCGACGATACCTTCATGCGCAAGCTGACATTGATGATTTAAGACACTCTACACGTCGCTATTGACGTGACAGCCAACGGCAAGCTGCCGTTGCCGGAGCATAGGGAAGATGATAGCAACCAGATCTTTAGTATCGAGATGTTTCTCTATAGCTACCACACAGGGCGCAACTTTACGATCTCCAACAGGACGGCGACCGCTAACAACGCAAGCCTTGGTGAGATCATGACACAGGAACCCGACAGCACCGTGAAGCACGTCAACTGGGTGTGGCCGGATTGCCTCGCGGGGGATGGTGAGCCAGAGAATGAAGACAGCGACCGCGGAGTATACAACGTAAGGAAGAACTCTATATGCCGCTTGAACCCATTCTCACATTGATTTGATACAGGTATCGATTCGGCAAAGCTTTAGATATGATGGTGATGACTACTACACCATATTCAATATCCCAATTTCTGTTACCAACTCGATCTCAGAGGATGATGACCGACCATCTTGTGGTGCGTTATCGAATGAGTTGCTCTCACCTGAAAAAATTGGCATGGATGAAGCTAACGAGGTGGGCATCTTGTTTGCACCGGACGATGCAACAGGAGTTGAGGCGAGTGAAGGTGAATCAAGAGGATCTATCTTTGGACCAAGCATGGTGGCATATGCTGGAGGATTTGTGACCCTATTCGCGGCTATGTTGGTGTAGATGTCCTTTCCAAGTTTTCTTCATGTAATAAATACCCCGATAGTCTATATGAGAGATTAACTTTCTACATGTATTATCTTCTATCACGCTCGATTTCAATGTATCTGATGTAGTCTTACTTTGGGCTTGGGGATTGGGACCAGAGTATGCTGGGCTAATGAGCCTATAACTATGCATTCCTCGATATCATCACCCAGCCAATGAAATCCGCTAACCAATGCAGGTCACCACATCGTCAGCAAGTCAACCAGCTGATGCCAACTCGAGAAATGATCCCCCATTAGGATAACTCATTGTACAATGTAACCGTTGGATTGCGGGGTCACAACGTGGTCGGACTGCCTTCCACATCAGTNNATAGCACAGTAGGTCTCTTACAGGGCCTCTTACCTAATAACCTTACAGATTATAGGGGAAATACCGTCTTAATAATACTATTTTTCTTAGGTATTTTATTATTAAAACTCACCTATTAAATAGAAAGCTATATAATAAGCTTATAAATAGCTTTAAAACACTAGATTTAATATATAATATAATTTAAAGCTTAAAGAAAATTATATAACTCTTCATATCTTAATAACTATTCTATTAGATTTTATATAAAGTTATAAAGATAAATAACTTTTGGTGGTAGAAGGTGACGCACTGGGCAGGTGGGTACGCACTTCTGTCACGTTATTGTAACTTCTTTCAAGTACCCCAGGTTTTACTTATTTCCGGGGCTAATTTGTGTGGGAGCTACGAGTTGGTAGCTATTTGTGGAAGTTCAACCTCGGTTTACGCACCATCATGTCAAGCGTCAGGTTCTCTCCCCCTCATGAAAGAGATGCGCTTGAAAGGCACAGATTTCTGTCTAAAACATCTTGAATATAATCTTCTAGTCCCCATTTCTCTCTCTCTTGTAATCAACAAACAACCAAACCAGTAGCTCGTGATTCAATCTGGTGATACTGCTGTAAACCCTCACTTACACACTCATCCGACTAACAATCATGCCGATACACAAAGGGCTTATCCCCCGTGAAGGCTTCTGCGCCGATGTTGTATTTCGACTTTTTCACCAGACAGCGCTCAACCCAGCTCTTTTACTTCCCCTTGTGCTGCTTGCCCGCTTCACCAAGAGGGGCCAAGATTTATCAATTCTCCACCCAGCCGCCTCTCGTCATCTCAAGACACTCTTTTATGTCGCATTCGCGCGGTGGGCTAGCGGCTGGTGGTCGGAAAAGACCAGGAACAACTGGGTCGACGACAAATATGACTGGACTCGCGAGGTCGTGCTTGTGACTGGCGGTGCTGGAGGTATTGGCGGGCAGATTGTTAGGTTGTTTGATGAACTGGGTGTCAAGGTGGTTGTGCTTGACATACAGGCCATGTCTTTTGAAGCTTGTTTGTTACCCATTTTCTTTCCTAAAGTCAAGTATTCAATGCTAACTTAAACAGCGGCCAACGTGCACCACTTTCAATGCGACCTCCGATCACCCGAAAATGTGGAAGCTGTTGCTAAAAAGATCAGAGCTCAAGTCGGACATCCAACCGTCATTATCAACAACGCTGGAGTAGCCCGTGGCAAGACCATCTTAGAATCTCAGCCAGGAGACGTTCGCTTCACGTTTGATGTCAACACATTTGCGCCGTTCTGGACGGCAAAGACATTCCTCCCTAACATGATTGACAACAACCACGGCATGATTGTGACCCTGACATCATATGCAAGCTGGTTGGCGATCCCAAACTTAGTCGACTATAGCGCTTCCAAAGCAGCTGCTCTGGCTTTTCACGAGGGATTGACTGCTGAGCTGACTACGAGGTACAACGCGCCCAAAGTTCGGACTGTTGTTGTACACCCTGGTGCGACCAATACCGCGCTCTTCGAAGGATATAGACAAGGCAATGATTTTCTAATGCCACCACTTGAGCCAACATCGGTAGCCGATGCCGTGGTCAAACAGGTTCTTACTGGGCGCAGTGGGAGCGTTGTGGTCCCTGGCGCCGGGAACATACTCCCTGCTCTCCGGACGATGCCAGATTGGTACTCAATTCCTGTGAGAGCTAAAGCACAGGCGTACATGAAGAACTTTAGCGGTCGTCAAGTTATCGAGGATGTGGATGCTGCCTATGAAGACGACACTAAGGTTGATGATGATGCGAAGGAGAGCATGTCTACCACTTGAAGCGGATTACCCAAGGCTTGATGCGATTGCTTCAAGCGTCCTTGCCCAAGTCAACTAAAGGGTTGTTTGTCTGACTTTGACTTACTCAATGTATCATATTCAACTTTGTATCGATCATCTTCCTGTCAACAGACCATGCAGTCCCGAAATATCACCTTGGCTGATAATGCCCAGGAGGCTACCAGGAGGGGCCCGATGTCTTTGCTGAAATCTGCTGATTGAACAAAGAGACAATTGCTCCAATTCAATAAGAAAGGATTGTGCTCATATAAACAAGAAGTCATTTCTTTCTTTCTTGGTCAGAAAGCGCTCTGCAAGAAGCAGAGTTTCCGTGTAAACAACAGGGCGTGCGCCGGAGCCCGGGTTGCCAAGTACCAACCTTAAGTCCGCTCCTGCATCTAACCTTGGAGTATTTCAAGTATATGTAAGTGTTGGTTGAGCCAAGTTGTAGAATTCTGTTTCATTCTTGATGATGTTGGTTCTAACCGACTTGCATGGTATCCCTACCCCCTCAAGTGCTAACATGTTGCCCAACTCGAGTGATAGTCAGACATAAATCAATCTGAATGATTCGATGGGCTAGTTGATAGACAGGTGCCTAGAAAAACATAAATCGACTGATGGGGAAAACCACAAAAGGATGACTTGGCGGCAAAGCGCCTGCAGATGAGATAATGAGGTCGCTTACGCTGCAGTATCATGATAACGCCAGCTTGATTAACACATGCTCAAGGGCGGTGCCAGAATTTGCAACATGCATATGCAAAAAAAGGGTCAAACAAGGGACCCAGTCTGGGTATCATGAAATAATCATCCGCAACATGTTGCGACGACTGATCCAATGTCAGCTCAACTGGGAAGTTCCAGCGCAGTAAGGCATGTCTACAAACTGGGACTAGGGTCTATCCTTGATGGTAGAATATGGCAGAAAAAGAAAAGAGAACCTTGAAACGGCAGCAGGTCGCACTGTATCTTGGACCCTTGGATACTTCTGCTGCATATGCCAGTATCAGATAGAGTGGTAGGCTAAGCCTTGCACCCATCAGCTTGAGTCGACTGATGTCAGATCCTGTTTGATGATTTAACGAAACACTTTCTATGACAGGCTTGTGCATATCAATGCGTGGAGAAGAAGTACCTATATGCTGACTCTGATATTGATGGAATACTTCCATTATCCGAGATTTCCGACCTGGATTGCTTCAACTGACTTGCTCCTATTGATCTAATCATCTTTACTTGAGGAACGGGAATCTTCAAAATCGCATCGTCGTCCATGCTTAATAATGGAATACAGCTCTGTGGTAGACACACACTCCCCTTGTCCTTGCTCAGCTTGGGGGAGAACAGAGGAACTTAACATAAGGCCATAACAGACCCTGATGCTCCAATTTTCATGTTCTGATCCCAAAAGGGTAGAATAGGTTAGCAGATGCGGATTGAACGCTACGAGAAGAGAGACTATGTGCATACCTGATCCTTACTAGACTTGGTTACTACTGTCAGAGTGGCAGTTAGCAGTTGTAGAAGTGGACTCGCCTACGAAACGGTGCGAGCGGGTGGCACAGCTTCAACGTCTTTTGTCTTGGTTGAGAGTGTTTTAGTGGTGGTGTTGAGGATTGGTCTAGGCACATGATGGTCTGTGTTCTAGCCTCTTGGACTGTCTTTTCATGGGAGTTTTTGTCCTGGTCGGCCTTGCCATATAGAGGTCACTTATAAAGTACTGCTTAAAGAGGAACAGTCCTTTTTATTTTTATTTTTTATTTTACATATCTATAATCTTCACTGCCTATCAAAAGTTATACTGAAAATATGTACTCTTCCCTTCTCTTCCATTCTCAAGGTAGGTATTTGGGACTGAAAGACTCATCAACTATCAACCAATAGCATATTAGATCAGAAAAAGCGGGACTGGGGCTGGCTGCAGAGACAGGTGTGGACCCCTTCAAGTTCCAGCAGTAAGGACCCAGTGAAAAAAGATGCGAGAGAAGGAAGGGCCCAGGAAGGGCCCTGGATGCTAGACCCAGTTGGAACGTGTCAATCAAGTCGATTGAGTGGACGAGTGGATCATGTGGCAGCGCGCCAGCAAAATCTCCCGCGAAATCAGCCCATTTCTCGTCTCCTCGTCAGGTCTGGCGGCGCCTGCCTCCGCCTGCTGGCGATAATCGTGTCATGCCATTTTTCCCTGAAGGCAGTTGTGACCCGATTTCGCCTGCTGTTTTTGTCCTCGACCCTTGGCTGAACATTTCCCATTCGTTCTTACCAATCGAGAATGTCCCCCTCCTTCGTAGCCCCCCGGTCGTCACGTCCCACCATCCCCAAATTCCGGTACCTGCCCGTTCGTGGGTAACTTATTCCCCGGGCAAGTACAATATATCTGACCTTTAGGTTAGGCTCGGAATAGCTTCATTACTACTTGGCCCCTCCCGTCTTTTCCATTTTCTTTCCATCTTCTCACCTCGGTGTCCCTCCGTGTTCCGTCTTCATCCTCTTTCTTCCTGTCCTCGTCGCCGTCTCGTCTTCCTTGATCGTGGTCCTCCTCCTCGTAGTCTGCATGCTTGCATACCATACCATACAATACCCCTTGTCGCCCATCAGTTGTAGCTCGTCAGCCAGTTGCAAGCTGTCCAATAATCGCTCTGCCCCGCGACGCTCGACAACCTATCATCCACCCGCGTACAGTTGTCGATTCATTCTATCATATACATATCCAATTAGTCCTGTGCGACCCCCTCTTCGAAACCAACGAGACTCTTTCAACGACTTCGATTCCGCAATCCCTATTTCGATCCGCCTGAATAAACCCTAGTCGTGAGCGGCTCTCAGACGACAGCGGGGAAATTGTATAGCTCAACGAGTTGTGATACGCACGGCAACTTGATAACTGAGTAGACGGACATTCTTGGAGGATATTACATCACCTGGTACCGTTTCGTACGCCCTCGCCGTTCTCGCCAGCCTACTTGCGATATCGTAAATTCCTACGCCTACACTTTCGCCCGTCGCCTATTACCTTCCACAACCGTTTCAGGGCGACACTCTGTCCACCATCTAAATCTGACAGAGGTCGTCCACGATCTTGTGATCTTCCCGTTATCTGTCACATACCATGGTTCCTAGCATTGTTCAGTCTGACGACATGGACAACATGGAAATCCCGTTTCCGGCGCGCCGTGAGCGCCAGGAAGGCTCGCCTCCTCCGTTTCAAGACCCCCTTGCCCTTCTCCGAAGTCTTCCTGAGCCCCCGTTAGAATGTCAGGTCTGCGTGGTTGGCGCAGGTCCTGCTGGCCTCATGCTGGCCACATGCCTGACTAGATACGGCATCAACGTCGAGGTAATTGATGATCGAGCAGATCAGACACCCGTGGGAAGGTAAGATCTATGGTTCTCAGCCATGCTGCTGAGACAACACTCAATTAACCTGATTTACAGAGCCGACGGCCTGCAGCCAAAAACGATCGAAACATTCAGACAGATGCGATTATCGGACACCTTACTACAACGAGGTGTTCGCGTTTTCGATATTGCTTTCTGGCGTAGCACCGCAGATGAACCCCTTCGCCGACTTGGTCGTGAAGTCCACTACCCACCCATCATCGATGTTCTCGACCCCTATATCCTTCTCGTCCATCAGGGTATGGTTGAAGGGCTCTTTCTCGAAGATATGAAGAAGCGCGGCAAAGATGTCCGTAGAAATATGGCGTTCGAATCTTACAGCGTTCCGGATAACAAGACTGGTCCTCTTCAGGTCAATTGCCGTGCCAATGTCACCCAAGACAAGCGGTCCGTTTTGACGGAGTACCTGGTTGGATGTAAGTGCTTTTGCTTCTCGCACTCAGGGTATTGCGCGGAAACTGATTCTGCTAGGTGATGGTGCGCACTCCAAGGTTCGCAAGAGTATCCCCGATGTCAAGGCGGTCGGCATGTCCCAAGCCGCGATCTGGGGTGTCCTCGATGGCGAATTGATTACCGACTTTCCCGACATTTGGTCCAAGACGCTCGTTTACTCACAGGAGCATGGCTCAATTCTGATCATTCCCCGAGAAAGAAACATGACCCGTTTCTACATTGAACTTAAGGCCGGTGCCAAATTCGATCGACGCGATATGGGACAGGAATTTATGATGAAGCGAGCTAAGAAGATTATGGCGCCGTTCCGCTTGGACTGGAAGTACGTCGAGTGGTTCGGTCGTTATCAGGTTGGTCAGAGAGTCGCCAGTCGCTTCACTGATGGCCATCTCAGGGCTTTCCTGGCTGGTGATGCCAGTCACACGCATTCTCCCAAGTCGGCCCAGGGCATGAATACCTCGATGCACGACTCTTGGAATTTGTCATGGAAGCTCAACCTAGCGGTTCGAGGCTTGTCTAAGCCGACTCTGCTTGAGAGTTACGAAGAGGAGCGTCGCAAGATTGCCCTGGATTTGGTTAACTTTGATTATGAACATGCGAACCAAATTGCTGGCGGAGACGCTATTGCTCTTGCTGAAAACTTCAGAACCAACGTCCGCTTCATTTCCGGCATTGGCGCCGAATATGGTGAAAACGCCATCAATCGACCAGGAATTGGAAACAACCACTTTGTCATGGGAGACGCCAAGCCAGGTTGCCTTCTGCCCCCTGCAAAGGTTACTCGATACATTGATTCCAACCCGGTCGATATTCAGCTCGACATTCCCATGCTTGGACAGTTCCGTATTTACCTCCTTATGTGGGACGTTCAACAATCGGCACCTTTCCTCCAGACTTTCTGCCACGCTATTGCTGGTACAGACTCATTCATTAGCAGACTATCTGCGGCGGCTAGCGCTTCTTATGCGGCACAACCCCGGACACCAGCTCCTGAAGATATCTACTACCGACCGGAACGATACACTGCTGTCAGCCACCTCTTTACATTCGGTCTTATCAGTAAGCTTTTTTCAGTTTTCCGATATCTACGTGCCTCTTGTTAACGATTATCCAGCAACCATGCCAAAGACGGAAATCGAGATCTCAGATCTTCCACCTCTGCTTCAAGACAGTCGCTGGACCTTCTATCTCGACGACATTCCCGACCAAGATACTCGCGGCTCGCTGTGTACCAACAAGTGGCTTGGTAGCCTTGGACCAGGCGAGGTAGCCATCGTCAATGTCCGACCTGACGGCTATGTTGGTTCGATTGGCCGATGGGATTCAAGTATCGATGATTCCGGTGTCCAAGCGGCCCGATGGCTCGACGAGTATTATGATGGATTTATGCAAATCCCAACGCAGTAAGCCTAGAGGGCAATAATGAGTTTATAGACATGACTAGTCCAAGCCCACGCAACTCCTTACACTTATATCTACCCTATTCAGGGATTCTCGATAGCCTTTGCGGGAAAAGAGATCCCCGTTGATGTTGGCATCGTCGTATTTGTATATCCGGGAGCACGGAGTTGTCTTTGTTGTTTATCGTTTTTGATAGCAAGGTCCTCGCTTTGCTCAGCTTGGGCTAGCTTTAGCAAGGAAAGGAACAGGGCAGGGTAGGTCAAGGAGGGAGGGAGGGACTGGCCAATCGCCACTCTGAGAAAGAGGAGGGAAATCAAGTTGGCACGCTTAGAGATAAACAACACTATGCAGCATAGAAGATAGGAACGAGGAAGGCAAATCTACTTCCAGCCAAGGGCGATATCACCCATCTACGACACATGGGACAGTCGATAGATACTCCTGCAAAGCAGTTTATTTTTATTTGTGATGCCATCCAATGCCCTGTGTTTCATCAGTCGTTACTGTTTTGTTCCAAATACCTGTCCGTCATCCGTGAAGCAAATTCGCTGACCTCTGGTCCCTTCTCCAGCTTCATGTCGGCTTCGATGCACGGCTCTATCGTAAACGGCATACCGAATAGAGACGCAAATAGCTTTGTAGGGGAAGCGCTGCACAGCGCTGAATTTCACGTCCGCTGCCGCGTCGTAGATTTGTGGTACTTTGATAAATGGAGGCGTTTCGTGACGCCAGCATTGAGGCTCCTTTATGGGCGTGCAGGCAACGCTTCGTAAGGGCCTTCCAGTCCTATTCTGACCAGGATCTTGTTCATCTTCCACGGTATTGTGTGACCCAGATACAGAAATATGTCTAACAATCTCGAAGAATATAATAAGTAGGAGACCGGTGAGGTTGAATCCTTGGGCAAACGGACCGTCAGTTTGGTTGCTCTGTTTTGACACGACACGTATGCGGTCACTAGCGACTTTTCTGATAAGCTTGTCTCGTTGGCCTGTAGCAGACTTGGCGAGCTGCTTGCGTTTTGGTCTTTGCTGGAGGAAACGATAACCAAGGATCTTGTGTCTCATCCTGATTGGGCTATGTGATTGTTCTTGGGGATGCATGATGGTTCGGTTATCAGAGGGAGAATTCAAAATTTGAATCAGAGATATATCTCTCCCTGAAGAGAATTTATACAGCATTTCGCTATTAATTCGTTCGTTTTATTCATCTGATGTTGCGAATAGTAATAATGCATCGAGCCAAGTTGCTATTCGTTTGGTGCGTCTTTATTCCCATCTGTTTGGTGTTGCAAACGCAGAAGTTCAGCCATAACACAACCAACGTTGAATAAAATTTCATCAACGGTAAGCGTATATTCAGTCAGCTTCTGCATTTGTGCCTGTTACCTATGCAGCATTAAAACTCGTGGATTTAGCAGGTTCTATGACCGCTTGTAGGTATGAAGAGATGAAGGGGCATAAAGGGAGGTTCAGGTTGCAGAAGCATAACGAAGAAGTTAGTAAACGCCAATGAATAGAGGATACATATTCGTGTGACAAGTATTTACATATTGAAGCTTTGTAAAAGTTTTTTCTTTGATTGAAGTAAGCGGAGTCTGCCTGCTGATGACTCTTTTGCTTGCTGGTACTGTAATTATGGTATTTATGACGCCCTTTTCGCAACCCTCCATCTCTTGCTTTTAATTCCCATTCTCTCCCACAACAGTTGTTCATTCGTCCAAGTAATCTTATTGGTGAGTAGGCATAGAGACATCGGCCTTCTTGGCAACGACATCAGAGCTCTGCCACAAAGCCGTTACGGTCTTGAGCTGAGTGTAAAAATTGATGCCAGGCTTTCCATAGAAGGTGCTGGCACCGCCACCAGCAATTGACTTCTTGTTACCGGTGAAGGAGAACATCGGCAGAGGGACAGGGATGGGGACATTGATGCCAACCTGGCCGGCCTCAATGTTCTTGCGGAAGATCTCGGCAGTAGCGCCAGACCTGGTGAAGATGGCAGTGCCGTTTCCGTACTCGTTCTTGTTGACAAGCTCGATGGCGTCGTCAATGGAGTCGGCGTTGAGGCATACAAGGACGGGGCCAAAAACCTCTTCCTTGTAGCAGGTCATGTCAGGTGTGACGTTGGTGATGATGGTAGGACCAACCCAATTTCCATTAGGGTATTTGCTGGGCTTGTAACCACGGCCATCAAGAAGAATAGTAGCGCCCTCCTTCTCGGCGGATTCTATAAGCTTCTCAATACGCTCCTTGCTCTGGGGAGAGATAACAGGGCCAAGGTCGGCACCCTCCTCGAAGCCACCGTTGACGTTGAGTTGCTTAGCTTGCTCGGCAACGTCGTTGAGCCACTCCTTGGTCTCACCAACCATAACGAGGGTGCTCAAAGCCATGCAGCGCTGACCGGCAGCTCCAAATGCAGCACCGGTAATAGAGTTAACAAACTGGTTCTTGTTGGCGTCGGGAGAGACTACCGCATGGTTCTTGGCACCTAGGTTGGCCTGAACGCGCTTGCCGTTGGCTGAGCCGCGGCTGAAGATATACTCGCCAGCCTTGTTTCCACCGACGAAGCTAACGGCCTTGATAGCGGGTTCGTCGAGAATGAAGTCGACGGTGCGGTGGGCACCATGAATGATGTTGACCACACCCTCAGGGAACCCGGCCTTCTGGACAAGCTCGGCCATAATCATGGAAGCGCCGGGATCGCGCTCGGAAGGCTTGAGGATAAGGGTGTTACCGGTGATGGTAGCAATAGGGATGCACCAAAGAGGAATCATGGCAGGGAAGTCTAAATAGCAGTTAGCCAGTGCGCATTGGTGTCGAAGGACGAATTACTCACTAAAAGGGCAGATAGCAGCTGTAACGCCCAGAGGCTCACGGTAGGTTCGGGTCTCCATATCCTTGGCAACCTCGAGGACCTCGCCCTTGAGAAGCTCAGGAGCGGCAATGGCAGCCTCAGCGACTTGAAGGCCACGGAGGACGTCACCCTTAGCGTCAGCAAAGGTCTTGCCCTGTTCGAGGGTAATACTGGCGGCAAGACGGTCCCAGTTCTCGCGGATAAGCTGGACAAAGCGGAACATGATCTGCTGTCGAGAGATAACAGTTGTGTTCTTCCATGACTTGAAAGCCTTCTCGGCGCTTGCAACAGCAGCCTTCATCTCCTCATCGGTCATCTGGGGAACACGAGTAACGAGCTCATTGGTAGCCGGATCGTGTAGATCGATGTACTTTTCTGTCGAGGACGAGACGAATTTATTATCGATAAAGTAGGGGGTATCAACGGCCTCGACCTTTGCGTGTGTGGTAGGATAGCTGCTGGCAGTAGAAGCCAGAGCAGCCGTGACAGGCTGGACTTGGATCTGTCTGCCTGCTGTTACATGCAACCGTCTGGTAGCCACACACGAGGGACCACTGGAGGTCAAACTGAGAGAGGGTCGAGAAACGACGGGAGTAGAGCGGCTGGAGGTACCCAGACCGCGAGAGAGAGCGCGACGCATGGCGGCGGTGGCGGAAAGGTTTGTATGTGAGGGCCCAGTGGTATAACGTATAAGTGACAGAGAAGGGACACCAGGAGGAGCAATTGGCCTCGACAACTTCTACTGAACCAAAAACCAGCCAAATTCTGAAAGGGTCATGGGATTCTTGAACTTTTATACTGAAAACTCCGGCAACGTTACTGGTGCGGAGGCAGTTGGATGGGGTTGTCATGGAAGGTCACTACCACCAACCTTCCTTTCAGTCGTCACCGTGCGGGGCGGAAGGAGGTCATGATAGACTGTCCGCAAAAGCTGGGAAAGTGTGGGGTAAACCAGAGAGAATGCCGTGCTCGTCCCGGTCTTGCCGCCTGTTGCCGACGGATCCCCCGGTTTAGCCTCTCACAGCCCTGGCCCGAGGGGAAAATGCGCTGTCAATAACACGCTAGAGGTTTCACTCTATTTCCCCGTCTCCCTTTGCCTGCCTAATTGGGACACGTCTCTCTCTAGCTGCTTTATATCGAAATATTCACTGTTTCTATCAAAGGCCGGGGTTACCTTCCATAACCATCATGTCAGTCAATTGTGAATAGAGGGCGCTCACATTTTGAACATTTGACTACTCAATAGGTCTCGAGCCCACTTTCTACACTCATAATCCTTGATATATCTTCGTTCTCTACCGATCTGGCAGCCGATGGTAGACAATTAAGCACACACATGGTCATACTGCAGACGCCTTTATGACATCCAATGGGTTGTGACTTATCAGCATCCAATTGCAAGCCGTAATTTAGATACACATGCGTTGACTTCCATATAGCAGGTTAATCTCCCTGACGAGACCCCGCAATCAAAGAACTCCCCGCTTACAAGTATGGGGATCAATATAGAGTATGGGGGAGCACCACATACCTAATCTTGTAATTGTATCTAAACACTTTCTTTGCCAACTGCAGTGACTTACTTAACCGTCGATAACCCTGTCGTGCACCAAGTGTTTGAAATACAGGCAAAATGAGCAGAGCGTGGACATCAGCAACCATACGGCTCAGGCCAGCTTTTACAACTAACACGCTCCGACTACGGGGAGCTACCAGAAACCTCTCCATCATGCAGGCGTCTAATCGGCTGCGGACGGCACTCCACGAGGGCAAGAAATCATTTGGTGCATGGCAGATGATTCCAGGAGCCAACGTGTCACGGGTGCTTGCGAGGTCTGGAGTTGATTGGGTTCTGGTAGACTGTGAACATGGAACCTTGGATGGTAAGGATATCTTCTGTAGTTACTTGTGATTGAAACCATGACCTGATTCGTGTCTAGACGGTGCAATGCATGACACTGTACCGGCAATTGCAGCTCTGGGGATCTCACCTATTGTGAGACTGCCTGATATGCAAGGATGGATGGTAAAGCGTAAGTTTCATCCCAACATATCTCTGTTTGCGAATCTCAATACTTACAATCTTAGGCGCACTCGATAGTGGAGCTCATGGAGTGAGTAGTTGAATGCTAGAAAAACAAACTTTGGGTTGCTGACTATGGTAAGATCGTCGTGCCGTTACTGCGAACGCCTGATGAGGCGAGACAGCTCGTCCAGTCTGCCAAGTTCCCGCCACAGGGTCGACGAGGTTTTGGATCTCCAATTGCCCCTGAGCGATTCAACCCTGAGCCTAGTTTCACTGAGTATCTTCAACAAGCCAATGAATCTCTTTTGACCATCGTTCAGATTGAGACTAAAGAGGCACTTGAATCAATTGATGAGATAGCTGCTGTGGAGGGCATCGATGTGTTATTTATTGGGCCATTCGACCTAGGTAACATCCAGAACTACTCAACTAGCCCCGTGATAAGAATTAACTCATAGCAGGAAACGCCATTGGTCATCCAATTATTGACGGAGTCATGGCCTCGGAATTGAAGAACGCCATCGTCAAGATCCTCGAGGCAAGCCAAAAGGCAGGCAAGAAGACCGGAGTGTACTGTACAGGGGGAGAACAGGCCAAGCTATATGCCGAACAAGGCTTCGACATGATGAACGTGGTGACGGACTACACCTCGCTAGCTTCTGTAGCCAAAGAGCAGCTCAGCTATGCCGACGGAAGGACGGCACCGACCAGAGGAAAGGGGTATTAGGAGTGAGTCTAGCGGAGAAGACATTATTGTTGCTCTGCTTTGTCCATTTGAGCCTCGACTTGCCCGACTGTGAATCTGTGCATCAGCTTGATGGCTTTTCCAACCTTGGCAGGGTCTTCGTCAGGTGCTGTAGCCTTGCTGATGTGTATCTGCAACTAATGTGATCAATGGGTGAATACACTTGAATGATTGCTCTCAACTAACCACAGGAACATCGAAATCATAAATGTCCCTCCATTTCTTGGACTCAGGCTTTGGGAGATCAACATTGACTTCAGTATAGGCAAAAGGTCTCTTATCCCAAACATCGGACAGGACGCTTCTTGCTTGGCTGCAGAGACCACATGTTTCGCGGGTGAAGAAAGTTATCCTTGTTGATTGTAGAAGACGGCGAGTAGCAAACATGATGAAGGCAAGAGGATAAAAGTCAATGCTTCCCTATAACGTTGAGCTACCCATGTAGATATTAGAATAGGGTCTTGAAGAAAATGGACCGAGCTCAGGTGGAGAACCCCGCACCGGAATAGGAAGGCGGTGAGTCTAGAGCTCTATTTCCAGTATCGTCATCGCCTCCACGACAGAGCATGAATTCTAGAAGCTCCCACACCACCAAACTTGAGACACCCAAATTCTTTAGTTCTTCAGAGTTGATCAGATAATTTCTCCATCTCCAATCTTCTTGTAGAGCACTACTTGCATAAGACTTATACAATGGCTCAAAAGTGTGTCCATCAGGGTTGTGGAAAGGAGTTTACGGACCCTGATGAGAAGTGCGAGTACCACCCCGGTCCGCCCGTTTTTCACGAGGGGCAGAAAGGTAAAAAGACCAAATGCTCTTTAAGCTCCAACTCCGCATGCATGCTCATGCTGATCCGTGATGAAAAGGCTGGAAGTGCTGCAAGCCTCGCGTCTTGACCTTTGATGAGTTTATGAACATTCCGCCTTGCACGACAGGCACACACTCGACGACCGACAAGCCGCCTCAGCTCGAAGAGAAGCCCAAGCAGGATGATGCTGCCCTAGCTCAAAAGATCGATGCCCTCAACGCTGCCACGCCCTCTCGCGCACCTATTCCCACCGCGCAACATGCTCCCACACCGCCTCCGCCGCCTCCCGAGTCGGAAGACGATGACCCCGGCCTCGAGATTCCCGACGGAGTTGGTTGCAAGAGAAGAGCGTGCGGCGCAACCTACAAGAACGGTGACTCCAGGGACGAGGAGGAGTGTGTTCATCATCCAGGAGTGCCAATCTTCCATGAGGGAAGTAAGGGCTACTCGTGCTGTAAGCGCAGGGTGCTGGAATTTGACCAGTTCATGAAAATTGAGGGATGCAAAACCAAGAAGAGACACTTGTTTGTGGGCAGTGGACAGAAGGTTGGCAATAATAGTGAGGAAGTCATATCCACTGTCAGGTAAGTTTGTCAACCGACCTTGTTGTTAGCCATACTCACTCCGTCAGACACGACTTTTACCAAACACCCGTCAACGTTATCGCATCCTTCTTCTTGAAGAAGATCAACAAGGACACGGCAAAGATCGAACTGCAACCAAAACAGCTGAACCTCGATCTTACGACGACAGACTCGCCCCCTAAGCGCTATACAGCAGAAGTACCCCTCTATGCATCTATCGACCCTGAAAAGTCGTCGTACAGGGTGCTCGGCACAAAGCTTGAGTTTGCACTTGCCAAGTCTGACGGCACCTCGTGGCCAATCTTGCGGGCAGATGAGGCTTTGACAGGCGAGATTTTGCAGATTGGCCGGGCTGGAAAGGCCTGATGGGACCAACTACCATCGAGATGCAAGAATGAGCATGACACGGAGTTTTGTGGTGATGAACGAGGCGTTGATAAAAATCTTAGATAACATATGCCTCGCTAGAGGTATTGAAGGACACAAAGACTGGACATCGCGAAGGAGAGTGGTATCTGGATACGTTTTAACTGAAATAGGAACAACATTTTACCAAACTTTCTAGGCAAACCTTTGAACGTCTTGTATGATCTCTTCCGAATAGCCTTTCTCAGGTTGGCTTTGTGGCCGGAGCTTTATCGTCTCCCGTTGAGGAGCCGTTGTTGATTACTGGGGCTCACAGTTCTAATGAAATACGAAAAAGAGGCCGCATGTCTAAGCAAGTTGCTGTGATATTCCAGAGGACCAACCACCGTAAGCTGTGGAACCATGTCAAAGCTCGTTTGACAGCAACCAACACGACGTTGCATCTTGAAGATATATTGCATATACTCTGAGGATCTTGTGCGCCTTTTCTTCCTGGACTTCATTGTTCCAATTAGGTTTTGGAAATATATTTACCTCATGCCACACCACATCATGTGGCACCTGTTGTTCCTCCTTAGCATAGTCCGAGCTGTAACCTCCAGGACACGCCAGGATCTTACGCATATAGACCAAAGCTCACCTAGTTTTACAACTCATGATGTTCTGAACTACACAAGTGTAAGCGCTGATGAGTCACAAAATTTAGGGACCCCATTGCGCATTCTTTGTGTTGGCGACTCTATCACAGTGGGATGGGGGAGTGACCTGGATGGAGGTGATGGAAATGGTTATCGGTTTTCACTCACAGAGCATCTAGCTCGTAAGTTGCTTATAGTTCCTAAACTTTACTATTATATAGACCATATCACCTGTATTGACTTAGTTTTAGAAGATGATGTTGTCTTTGCAGGTACAAACCACCAACATGGTTCAATGGAAGGCAACTATCATGTAAATACCATCTTTGGGACCAAGGCAAAGCTAACGTATTTCTGTAGGCATCTTGGTCTGGCAAGATGATTCAGTACATCAGTGATCATGTCACAACTTCCTTGGAGCAACGGCCCAACGTTATCCTTCTTCACGCGGGAACGAAGGACATGGACACACGGCCATCGATCTCTCAAGAAGGCAACGATCCAGAAGACGTGGCAGATCGCCTAGGCCAGCTCATTGAGAAGATGGTCAGCTATTACCCGGACGCAGTCATTCTCGTTGCAATACCCATACCTACCTGCGACGACCAAAAGCCTAAGATGCCGCAATACAGGTCCTTGATCCCTGGCGTTGTACGGCAGCGACGGCAAGATGGAGAGCATGTTATGGCAGTGGGCTTTAGCAACTTTGCTCTGGATGACCTGCGGGACTGCTTGCACCCTACCAACGACGGGTATAGCATCATGGGTGACTATTGGTATGACTTTTTGATGCAGGTTCCGAGAGACTGGATTGAGCAACCTGTTGGTGATAATCTGGAGCGAGAGGATAGCGAGCAGAATACTAGCAGCAGAGTGCAAGCATACAGAAAGAGTCATCTGGGTGCAGGTATCTGTTGGATATTATACTCACTGTTATAAACTTGATAACTTGATTCGGTATATACATAGGTAGATTAGATTATGCATAGGTAGCCATTAATGTTAGATTAGTTAGTTGAGTAGATATGACCACCAAGGAACCTGAGAGATCAAGAACCAATGAATGAGTTTCCAGGCTCAGACTCATCAGACGGCTCACAAAGAGTAGATCTCACTCTTGACGACGAATAATAAGAGCAAGCTCTGATAAGAACGGAATTGATGTGGAAATGAGAGGCATTGAAGTATCGATATCAGAACCGTTTCCCCCACATAAAAAAACGTAAACACAGCAAATTCGGATACGTAACCAAAGACAAAAGCGCGGCCTCTGACTGGCTACTCTTGATTTAACCATCATCACACCCTCTACTATCATTCATCGCACGTGCTTAGTGCCCCCAGGGCGATCTTGAATGCGCGATCAGCCCAAATTTAGCGGCCTTTTAAACCAGAGTTAAGTTCATGTTAGTGACTGCTTGGCGGTATTCCACAGGGCGTTGCGCGAGCTGATGCTGATAAGAGATGGTTATCACTCAGCAGCCCATAGATAACACGAGCCGTCGCTCATGATGCCATGCCATGTCCTTATCAACACATCTCAGGTGCAAGGCATGGCATGGATACAAACAAGCTTAAACCCGATGGCTGTGCCCTTGCTACAGTATAAGTTGTCGCCGTGCCCTGGAGTAGCGCTGACGCCTGAACGGCCAACTTTCAAGGTTTGACTTGCGAAACTCAACTCAACTGTTGATAAACTCACCGATCGCATCATTTTTAACTTGCACCTCCTTATCAGCACACATGTCTGCTGAAGTCTCTCACGGTCGCGGCGGAGCGGGCAACTTCAAGGTGGACGACACCAAGTATGTCGACGGCGAGGTCGTCCGTACTGGTGTTGAAGGAAGCCATGGTGACGGCGCATACAGTTCCGGCCGCGGAGGTATGTGATTCCTGTTTGTTTACTTAGTTCCACGGCGTTCCGATCTTGTAGCACCGGACAGACTACCCCATTTCTCGCGAGCAATCAACTTACAAGATCTGAACCATAGGCGCTGGCAATATCTCAGACGTAGGCTCTCCGACCACCGAGCGCAGAGACAAGGACATCATCCCGGAGACTGCTGTTCGACCGAGCCAGGACGACCGAGATTACCACACCGGCCGTGGCGGCGCCGGCAATGCCCATCCCGGCACTGCTACAGAGAGCAAGCCGGAGGAGAATGACAAGCCCGTGACAAAGACCCCTGTTGGGTTGGCTGACAAGCTCAAGGCCAAGATCTTTGGTGGTCACAAGAAGTAGTGCTGGACTGGCGTGAAGATGAGACGAGTTTGGGATGGTGACTATGAGGATAATGTATTGACATGTCCCCGAGCCGCGCTATGTCGACTTGTTATTTATGTTGGTTCTTATGAAATACCCCCAGATGTCATTCATACTGCTCTTTTGGATAATTAGACTCTTTTACATCATATTCCTGATTGCGCAGTGGTGAAAGATGCCAAGATACATGCTCAATGACACCAACAACTATCGAACCTTAACTTCTTCACCCTTTGAGACGATGTACGGCCGTTGCCTGCTTGAAGTTGTGATCCTTCAGCACGATGAATCCATCCACAACCAAGGCAAGCTGGTTCAGACGGTAGACGTACCAGGCACCTCAGGGTTAGGTCCATTGGGCTGCTATAATATTCAGATAATCCTAGCTAGGATCATCTCTCATCATTTTCCGAAACCCCAGTCTCCACTTCCCCTCATCTATGTGACCTCTCTATGTTAATGTCAACGCTTCCTTGCAGTGAAGCTAGCCTGCAAGTTAAAGTGCTCTTGGGAAATCAAGTTCGTCTCGCACAGGGGAGCTTCTTAGCGTGGATGTACCCATTGACAGTGCTCAAAACGAGAAAACCGATAATCCAGGATTGGATCTTGCGGGTGGGCTCTTGTCTTTCCAAGTTGCAAGCTAAACCGCTTCCGAGTTGAACAAATGCAACGCTGAACTAGGAGAAACTGCAAGCACCTTATTAGTGCCGAAATGGTCGTCAAAGACCCTGATAAGAACAGTCCAAGGGATCGTCCAACGTAGCGTAGCCTTGATTGTTCCATTGGCGTCTAGGCTTGCATCTAACCCGGGAGAAGAGACCCAAAAGTAGCGAATAAGCACCGTGACGAGCCTGTCGTGATTCTCGTGAGTGCTGTGTCGTTTGCCCTTTTTCAGCATAGAGGGATCTTTTGTTGGCTCATGACTGGACGCATGATAGGATAGTCAAGATGTGACGGTGATGGTCCCCGGCTCCCGGTGCCAGCCATGTTTAAGAATACAGCGATGCGCAATTCCACCATCAATTGTGAGTGCTTTCTCCTTGTTCTTTAGGTCATCGCTCGCATCACCAAAGCAAGTTCATCCCACGAGAAGGAGAGTTGCCGCAAGCGTATATCCATCCGCGTTTAAGTTCTACTGGCAGAGTACATGGCGTACATTACGACATATCAAGAGCAATCAAAGCTCTATTCCAATTCTGGACCGTCTTCGACCTCTTGGGAATCCGTATCAAGGTAAAACTGGTGTCTTATCCCCGAAGCTCAAGCTCACCTGTTTCGGCCGTGTGACGATAATAATCACGTGCACCTAGTGAGATCACGGGTGCAGCATACCTAAGGCATGGCGTCGCACCTACAACCTCAGCGTCCGCGCCTTCAAGACCATAGACCGTGGTCAGGACTGTCAAATATCTCAAAACGATCTTTCAGATCTTGCGCAACTTCTGCTTTTGAGGCAGACGACGAGCGATCCTCAAGCGACGGCGATATGAGCCCTCGCAATAGCGAGGCCGACGTGCGACGGCCGGTCGTGCCGCGCCACTCTGGCTATGATGCCCGTCCGACGAGTCGAAAGGAGCTTCTTGGATGGTACGCATACGCCTTTGCAGCAGAGACGTATGTGATTTGTGGTATTGGTAGGTTATCAGCATCTCCAAGCTTTGGAGATCGACCAGGACCCGCTGCTAAGATGATCTAGGCTCCTTTATCCCCATCTTGCTAGAGACGCTCGCCAGAGAGAATGGCGTGCTGCTTTCTGACCGGAACACACCATGCGGTTCAAGCTACAGTAAATCGAAAGACGATGGCCAATGTATTGTCTGGGTTTTTGGGATGGAAATTAACACAGCAAGTTTCGCCATGTACACCTTTTCAGTGAGCGTCTTGATCCAAGCGCTCCTTGTTGTCAGTATCAGTTGCGCTGCGGACCATGGAAACTACCGCAAGAAACTCCTCCTCGGCTTTGCGTGGATTGGAAGCTTCGCCGTCATGTCCTACATATTCGTCACCAAGGACAATTACATTATCGGCGCTCTCTTGACTGTTATTTCGAACACCTCGTTTGGCGCATCCTTTGTATTGCTAAACTCGTTCCTCCCACTCCTTGTGCGATATCATCCCGATGTCATCGAGGCCAATGTTGCTAGCACTCCGGATCTCGGCAGCTCGGAATTCGAGTCACGTCCTTTGGATGAATCAGTGGGTGAGCTTGAGGCGTCGAGGATGACAACGACATCACCTCTACTACTCCCTGCGGATGGCGAGCGATTGAAGCCGACGGCAAGTCACGCGGAGATCACATCCAAAGAGCTACAGCTCTCCACGCGTATCTCTGCCATTGGAATCGGAACTGGATACATTGCGGCACTCTTTTTACAATGCGTGTGCATTGGCGTTCTCATCTTAATGCACAACACTACCTGGGGCCAAAGAGTCGTTTTGTTCATGGTAGGACTCTGGTGGACCGTTTTCACTATTCCTGCAGCCATGTGGTTAAGACCTCGTCCCGGACCGCCGCTGGTACAGAGTGGTAGAAAGGGCATCGCAGCAGGAGTCGCATATATTTTGTATGCTTGGAGGAGCCTTTTCAAAACGATCCAACAGGCTAGACATCTGGTGGATATTGTCTTGTTCCTTGCTGGATGGTTTCTCTTATCCGACGCGATCGCGACCACGTCATCTACTGCCATTTTATTCGCCAAGACGCAACTCCACATGCAACCATGGGCGCTTGGCATGATAAATGTCATTTCGACGATGGCAGGGGTTTGTGGTGCTTTTGGATGGTCCTGGATATCGCGGTTTTTTAGTCTTCAGGCCCATCAGACTATTCTCGTCTGTATTGGCCTGTTTGAGCTGATTCCTCTGTATGGCTTATTGGGATATCTTCCCTTTGTAAAGGAATGGGGTGTTTTTGGACTGCAACAACCCTGGGAGATGTATCCTCTGGCTGCTGTTTATGGTCTTGTGCTTGGAGGTCTAAGCGGCTACTGTCGCTCTCTGTACGGCGAGTTAATCCCACCGGGATCCGAGGCAGCCTTCTATGCCTTGTACGCCATCACGGATAAAGGTTCCAGTGTATTTGGTCCGACAATCGTTGGTGCGATCATTGACAAGACTGGCACAATCCGTCCGGCTTTCTGGTTCCTTGCGGCGTTGGTTGGCTTTCCCGCGCCATTGATCTGGTTCATCGACGTGGAGCGCGGCAGACGAGAGGGTGCCAAGCTCTCCAGGACGATAGAAGGCTCACCTATCGAGGAAGAGGAGGAAGATGAACAAGAGCCTGAGCGTCAGGGAATGTTGGCAGACTATGAAAGACACCAGGAAGAGGGAGTTGTTAATGAGCGTAGTCGGACGGATGTTTGATTGGCATAGCGTCGGCGTTTTTATATCTCATCAATACATGGAATGAAAGGCTTTAGATGGTATAGAGGATATTGAATAACATATATGCTCACTAGTTTCTAATGTGTGGCAACTTGAATTTTATGTGCAATGTGAAGAAAAGGTGCGGTAGGTTCTGGTCGGGGTTTCCTTGCACGGATCTTACATCCGGCACCGAAGCTTAGAAATGAATACAACGCGACTGCTCTCCTTTGATACATTTTTTCTCCTCTGGCTTCCCCGTTAAAACAATCAGCAAGGCATACTTGGATCCAATTTATTGAGTCCCGTCTTGCTTACACGCCTTTAACGTCGAACTGCTACCAAAACAACAAACCCAATTTGAGAGCTGCGCCAAGATCCCCAGCCAACGAGGCCAAGAACGACCCGTTGAATACTATTTGCTAAATTGGTCCGTATCCGTACATTCCGTCAGCTTAGGTGGCCCCAGTGTCAGCGCGATCACGTGACACTAGTCTATTGTGGTTTTGGCTCAGTTCTTCCAGCACCTCAGATTGCGACGTTGCTCTCACAGATACATCGAGCCTCTCGTTGCGCACAGGACATCGCAGGCCGCGGCTTGTCGCTCAAAGACAGCTTGGGCTCGGCTCAGCTCAAAACGCGACATCGTATAATTGCTATACTATATACAAACCATCGCCCTTTTTTATCCTCTCATTCTTCTCTTTCTCTGTTGCTGACCTTTCATCGCGCGACTCGTTCTTTGTCTCTCAAACCCCTCCTTCTTCTCTCCACTCTCGACGCGGTCATACCCAACCGCATCAAAACGCCACAATGAGCAATCGAAAGCGATCGCGCTCCGTTGGGGAGGAGAATCGCGCAGAGTGTCCCTTCACAATCACATACGCGAATAGTCCGACGCGCGCAGAACAAGAACGACACAAGAACAAGAAGCGGAAGCGCGACGGTCAAGATGACGATAAACGAGTTCAAATTCAAATCTCTCCCTTCTCCCCCACCGGCACCTTTAAGACTCATGACACCATGGACCTGTATTATACCGTTGAACCTGGGAAGCGATGGCTCGATATGACGCGATACAATAGCTTCGTTCGTAAGTATCTATGTGTTTTCCAAAGTAAGATAAAACGTTGCAGACTAATCACTAACTCCTGGCAGTGAATGGCATCAAGTATTACAGTGAGGGGTTTGTCTATGTTGCCAACGAGTCAACTATCGAGCGACAAAAGAACACGAGTGATGGCAAAGGCTTCAAAAAGTCTGATGACGACTGGGTCGCGCGCATCCTTGAGATCCGAGCTTCTGATGAGCACCATGTTTACGCGCGCGTTTACTGGATGTACTGGCCCGATGAACTGCCTCAAGGCACTCTAGACGGCAAGAAAACGGTTCAAGGTCGCCAACCGTATCACGGAACTAATGAACTCATTGCTTCAAACCACAGTATGTTCTAGAATGCTTACCGATACGGTAGCATGCAGCCTGGCTAACCGTCTTTTCTAGTGGATGTCATCAACGTCGTCAGTGTTACACAGCCGGCAACAGTTAACCAATGGATCGAGGCGGACGACGAGGAGATTCAAGACGCGCTCTATTGGCGTCAGGCATACGATTGCCGTAACTCGCAGCTCTCGGTATGACATCCCATGTTTGCTTTCGAATGCATGGATACTAATACCCATCCCTAGTCGGTTGACCTTATGTGCAAATGCCAAACTCCTGCGAACCCCGATAAAACGCTTATAGGATGCACGAGCTCGGAGTGCGGGAAATGGATGCATCGTGAATGTTTGGCTCATGACATTCTTATGCAAGTCTATGAACGACTTGGCACCGACAAGCCGCATCGAACCCCAGGCGCGACCGTTAAGGAAGAAAAGACCGAGGAGGCAACGCGCCCTCTATCGCCCACAGATGTCGAGGAGAAGGAGACTCAGCCAACGATCGATGTCCGCTCTGGCGAAACTCAAGACAACGTTCATGTTAAGAAGCTTGTGCGAGAGACACCCCAAGACACCGAAACCCCAACACCGGGACCAACGCCTTCAAGATCTATCGCAGCACCAGTTAAAGGTTCTGCCAAGAGAGGCCGCAAGAAGAAGACGATGGATCACAAGCCGTACCTAGGACTCTTCGAGGCCAGCCTCAAGATGCAAGAGGGGCCTACAGTATGGGAAGTTCGGGACCTGCGCGACAACGTGACAGGTGGCGAGAAGACTTGGACTGAGAAGGCCTATTGCCTGATATGCGGTGCTGTTATTGACTAAATATGCAATAACAAACCCGTACGATCGCATTGAGGGCCTACTCCGGTCAGCGGGCCCATTAAATTTTCAAGCACGCAGCTCCATACTGGTTACGTCAACTAGTCTAGTTCAGCAAGCGGTTTGTTGATCACTTGCACGGATACCACGGCGAGCTAAACCGAGCTGCCTATTCGATAAGCGCTCTTTGGAACGGTCAACGTCTTCGATTTCTTTTGTCAAACTTCGAGGTCCCTTTCTTGGCAATTCGCCCACTGATGGATATTCCGGGCGTGGCGTTGGAGGCGAAACTGGTTGTCCCGTGATTTTTTGGAACGTGGTTCGGCCTTGGAACTTGCGAGTGGCAAAGGGGGCGTGTTCTCTGGCATGCTTATATATGAGGAATCGACTATAGGGGACGCAAAAGTGAGGAAGAAAGACTGAAACGAGAAGAAAGGTGGTGTCTTTCATGAGGGAGGGAGAAGAGAGGGTACGTATATGGAGAAGATGGGTGGCATAAATGAAGGTAGTTGGGAAGAGCTGAGCATGTATACTGGCTATCGCACGATTTTCTTTTGGCCAGAGAATACAGTAGTATTGGTTTTTTTATATGTATTATCAAGGGTTTGTTTCCTTTAAGAATGTGTCTTTTGCTTGGGTTAATGGATTTTCCTTCTTTTCCTCAACTTTCTATAGTGCAACAGTTACTACCTACTAGCACGTATGACGAAAGCCTACTTATGTTTAGTCTAGCATCGTTCTTTATCTCACGAAATACTGGAATCATTAGTTAGGCACTTGGGTTTTGTGTAAATGCGAAGCTGATATTCATTCACACGGTATTCATAGAGGTTCTCAATTAGGATATGATCATCCCGAAGCTTAGTCTAAGTTTATCTTGAACTTGACTCCACACTCAAAGCTCCAGACAACCCCGCTACTCCATAACGACGCAGAGCTTCACGTCTTCAACATCCTCTCAACCTCCCAAATAATACAAGTAAATATCCAACCATGGCTGTTGACCCGTTCGACTCCGCTCTGTGAGTATTCATCTTCCACACAATAACCTTTTCCCCTGTAGCTGACCAGTTCCAAAAGCGACCTCCTCCGTCGTCTCAACCCCAAGCAGACAACCGACCACCTCAACGCTATTATCTCGCTTGCCCCGGACCTGACCGAAGACCTACTATCGTCCGTCGACCAGCCCCTCACCGTACGCCGCTGCAAGCAGACCGGCCGAGACTACCTGCTCTGCGACTACAACCGCGATGGCGACAGTTACCGCTCGCCCTGGTCCAACCAGTTCGACCCGCCCCTGGATGAGGCCGGCTCTGGAGGCGTAGGTGCCGGTGGGAACGAGGGCGCTGGCGAGGGTGCGATTCCGAGCGAGCGCGTTCGCAAGATGGAGGTCAAGGCCAACGAGGCATTCGATGTCTACCGCGACTTGTACTACGAAGGTGGCGTGAGCAGTGTTTACTTTTGGAATCTTGACGACGGATTCGCTGGCGTTGTACTTCTCAAGAAGTGTAGGACTTCTCTCTCAGCAGACGATAACCGTATTCAAGGCTGACTGAATATTCTACTTGTAGCTTCTCCGCAAGGCGGCAGTACCGAGGGTGTATGGGATTCGATCCATGTTTTCGAAGCCATCGAACGAGGACGAAGCACGCACTACAAGCTTACATCGACCGTGATCCTAGGGCTGTCGACCGCAGGTGGGAACCTGGGCGAGATGGACCTCAGCGGCAACATGACACGTCAGGTGGAGCAGGATCTCCCCGTCGAAAATGATGATAGCCACATTGCCAACGTGGGGCGGTTGGTCGAGGATATGGAGCTCAAGATGCGTAATCTTTTGCAAGAGGTTTACTTTGGCAAGGCCAAGGACGTTGTTGGTGATCTGAGGAGTATTGGAAGCTTGAGCGAGGGTGCACGAGATCGTGAGGCTCAGCGAGAGCTCATTGGAAGCATGAGAAGATGATCAGGGTGGATGAACGTTCTCTTAACAGTTTGTGCGATGTTTGCCAAGAACAAGATATTGATAGACTGTCCCTGAGATGTAACGCTATCTCGGACAAGTGAGATTAAGTTAAGACCAGATGTGGTGGGTAATTGTTGTGACGACTTCGTTCTGTCCAGTCTGATATGGAAAAGTCCAAAAACATTTTGCAGATCAACTACATTTCTGAGCCTAGAAGTGATGTTAAATGCACTTAATTCTGGAAATGTTGCCAGTCGGATCAGAGACTTTCAAATTATAAGACAATGGCGGTTCTTTCGGCTTCCTGTCAGGGTTGACTCTCGATTCTCGGTGTTGTTACAAAACAAGATCAGGTAAAGAGTGACGTTAGGCCGGCCCGTTAGGCTGGCAACTAACATGGATTTAAAGATGATACGAGACGACCAAAGTAATGTGATTAGCGTTGGGCAACTGGTCCAGCTGGACTGGGGCTTTAGATACTGGTACAGTAGTTGAAACGACTGCATATTACAAACCATAACAGAGCACGCCCTATCCCTTTCGAGCACAGGATCGTCTTCTTCGTAACCATATCTCGGGATGGTGGCTTGTCCATGGTTTACTGCCAGAATACACTAAAGAAATCGACTCAGAATCTTCCGAGTCAGACTGCAGAACTGTATGGTCATGATGCCGTAGGTGCCGTACTGTTGCTGCAATTGTTAGCCGGACGAAGCGCTCTGAAGGATCCTGTTCCCCCCTCCCCCCCAAAATGGTCGTTGTCATGACCGGTGAAACCTTGACAAGGAGCTCGAGAAGCTTATGCAACGAATGTCGGAGATGGTCTGGAATATATTGTGTAGAGGCTGCTGCGAGGCGGACGGTGAATCGAACATGTTGCAGATTTAAGTTTAACGGTGCTGAACGACAGGGATCGTGCTCCTCTCGATTTATTGATTGCTTATTTGCTTTTGGATGTGCTCCGAAGCCACATTGAAGTCTGTTATGCATACAAGAACTGCGGATCTCGAAACTTTGGAGTGCCTTTGCTTTGGGGTATGTGCTCCAAATCGCTGCGTGCACGTTCATTAAGGCGTTTCAAGAAGCTCGGACATTGTTGTTGGTTTTAGTTGATGTTAATGTTGGTTCTAACTTATTCACCATGTTAGGCGCTGGGCGTTGATGGTGGTGTGTGATCCGAAATGCTCAGCCCTCAAATAAGTTACCTACCTATAAAAAAAGTTGTTTACTGGAAGCGGAGGCATATTGGGTACACCTGCTTAAAGGTTACCTTACTATAACTAAATATAAGTCCTTCTTTGAGCGGCAGGCAGGTGTCCCTACCTATGTAAGTGAGTCGGGTGCCTTGAATGTCCTTGCCTCAGCAAGGTCCAGGATACTGACAGGACTGGGAAGGTAAACCCATTGACATATTGTAGAACTCGTCATCCATTATCCAATTTGCTTTTGTCTTTTTCATTATTATTGTCAGACAGATATACACAAAATGGAAGCATTCTAGAAAAAACAGCCCCGCATGGTGCCGTTCCTGTTCCTGCGGCTTGCCACCTGCCAAACGCATGCCATGCCATGCCATGCCCCTGGATTCAGCCCTCTCAGGCACCCGACAACATCCATTCACAGAGCTGAAAAAGAGTGTGATTTTTTCACAAGGGATGAGTCTCGGCGCACAAGCCACGAAAAAGACAAGCTCAACATGGATTGACTGACCGGTTCGGCTGTCTACCTACCACACAAGGGATCAAGATGGCCCTGTTAAGCGGCCCGGACGGGATCTTTGATCGACGATACGCATTGCCGGCATCCAGCGCTAAACTCAAGACTCGAATCTACCCCTCACCAAACAACCTTCCATGAGACCCTCCATGGAGAATAAAGCTTCGAACCGCGACAGTATCTTGTTGCAGGGCGGCACGACCCTCGAAACGAATAGACGCCTCGCTGGTTTGGGTTCGGACATAACCTCCCGATTTGAACACGTCCACGCCATTTCGTACGCCAGATGTGGTTTGAAATAAGCGCTGTCACTAACAAAAGACTGATTTTCTCTTGACCGCTAATATGCCCATCTTTCAACGACGTTGGTCCTGCCGCTAACAAGATTTAGTTAAACGGACTCTGAATAACGGTCCTAAAGCAGTGAAATGTGACATTGATTTCGGCCTGTCCAGGCCTTGCAATGAAGATCTTTAGCTTGCACCGGCAATGGGTATTTTTGTGGCCGATAAATTACAAATACACAGTTATGTTCAAGTGCCTCAACTATCGATCGTTTTGTTCTTTCGTTCAGGCTGTGATACCTGATAGCATATCTACGAAGTCTCAGGTATGGACGGCGATTTTCGTGCTCCTTCACCCTTGTCCCCTGTCTTGGCGGTCGGCATGTCCCTTGTCTCAATGACAATGACGAACATAAAGGCCCACTGGGAAGCTTGGTAGCTACCTAGGTGCTAGCAAGCCCGGCCATGATGAACGAACGGGACATACTGAAAATCCATCTTGCAGCTCTGATGGTCCAGCCGCATGACCGCCATTAGCGAGTCCGCAGCCCTCTTCTGCCCTGACTCGCAAGTTATCATATACTTGTAAGCCTCTTACCAAGCTAAGAGCTGATTGAAATTTCAAGGTTTGGATTAATCAGAATCTTGCAGCAACCTATGGACAACTGAGACTAGGAATGGAGCAACCGAAGCGGGCTCTCTTGAGACTTGATGGTGCGCGTGGTACAATACCGCACCTTCATGTACGTGCAGGGGAGTTCAAGGACCCCTCCACAGCCCACATGCGTTCTTAACTCATCTTTCAGGCCATTGCTCCCTTGGGTTCGGCGTGCCATTTTATACATGGATGACCATGATCGAGTCCGCCAATTGTTACAATACTTGGTGACCTTGCTAGGACATAAAAGTCCAAAGTACCTAGGTACCTAGTCGCTATGAAACAAGAGTCTCACAAGAGACTGATCAAGTGAGATGAGCGCCGTTTGGTGCCTGATAGTTGTCGACATGTACAGATAGGGCACAAAGTCAATCTTTTTGACAGGGACTCTCACGCCCCTAAACCCACAGCACGCCCCTCATTAAACTAAGGACAACCAGCATCAAAAACTTGGGCCCCTTTTGCTGGGAAAAGAGCCCACATCGCATCCCACTCAGTCTTCAGACTGGCTGACTCTCCCCCTCGTCTTTCCTCTTTCTCAACAGGAGGTCCACTCTCGCTCTATCAAAGCCACCCCTCATCGACGCAGTTTCGAGGGCCCAAGGGTCTTCTCACATCTTTCTCCTCTGCCTGGCTTGTCTCATCTTGCTGGGTCTGTGGTGGCCTTGTCAAGGACTAAGACCAAGACCAAGACCAGGACAAACCAACAAGAGCCTTAAGTTAACCCCCTGGCCATCCATCGCTCGTCCCAGGAGGCGGTTGGTGCGCCGCCTCGTTCCTCACAAAAGTTGAAATTGGTACGTCTGTTGATCGTCTTTTCCTCCACTCCCACATCCCATCTTTCATCCCGCCCATCTGGTTCCGTCTTCCGTCCGTCCTCCCGTTGCCTTCCCGCCTTGGATCAAGTTATTCTCCTTTGCTCCCGCACATCGCCTCTACGCCGTCGCCGCACCAGTACTCTTGGGCTTCGGTATAATAAATGCTAAAGCTGTACTATTGTATGTCCTATCTTTTTACTCTTTTCATATTCCCCTACCCAAATTAGCTCTTTGACGTCCTAGTACTTACGTGCGTGACTCTATGTCAGGTTACGGCCCTTCTCTCGATCAAACAAACTACTGTAGCTAGGTCTTTGCCCAGCCCAGCCCGCTCTCTCGTGGAGAGTCCTCGACCAACGCTAAATCACGGCGATTCTCGCATATCCATCCACTTCTGGTATCCCTTGGGACCTCAAGGCTGGCGTACCGTTTCCTCAGCTCTTAACACTCTAACCCCCTGAAGTCGAATAGACTCGGCACAATACGCAGGATTTCTTACACAACAGCCCTTCGTCCCAGTTCACTAGGGCACACGAGCTTCATTCGAGAGATTTCGCTACTTCCACGGTACTGAAGCGTACTCTGCTGTCCTCACCTCCACCTCCGTATATACCGCTTTGCGCCGCCTACGTCGAAACATCTGCACCCTCTCTTAGACCCCACGTCGTTTTGAGTGCCATTCTCCTATAACGATTCGATTACTATAACTCACGACCATGGCCGAGAAGCCTTCGGTCTTGATCATCGGGGGGCTTGGCTACATCGGCCGCTTCCTGGCCCTCTATATCCACCAAAACGAGCTTGCTTCCGATGTGCGACTTGTTGACAAAGTTCTCCCCCAACTCGCATGGCTGGCCCCCGAGTTCTCTGAGGCTTGTTCGCAGGACAGGTTCATGCAAGCTGATGCCAGCAGACCTGGTGAGTTTTTGCGCTGCTTACTTTATATCGTGGGATGCCCCGCTTATTGGTGCTGGTGGCTTTGAAGCCGTGTCTGGTAACTGGCTAACGATGAGATTTCTCTGCACTTATAGAGGGATTAGCGAGAGTCTTCGACCGAGCCGATGGAAAGCAATGGGATTACGTTTTCAACTGTGGCGGCGAGACAAGACACTCGCAGGAGGATGAAGTTTACAAGCTAAGGTCATTGAACCTTTCTATTGCGGTGGGCAAGGAGGCGGCCAAGAGAGGTGTCAAAACCTTTGTTGAACTAAGCACAGGCATGGTGTACAAGTCGGATTCATCGCCGAGCAAAGAAGGAGATAAGTTGAAACCATGGAACCGCATCGCCGTTTTCAAGCTGCAGGCCGAGGAGGAACTTTCCAAGATCGAAGGGTATGCTAATTCGAAGCTTGGCGTTCCGTCTGCTAACTTGTGTGTACAGACTTAACCTTGCCATTGTGCGCTTACCACACGTGTACGGGCCTTATGCTTCTCAATGGGTCGGAACAGCACTGTGTATGGCGCGTACTTACCAGCACCTGGAAGACGAAATGAAGTGGCTGTGGACTAAAGATCTGCGAACAAACACAGCACACATCGACGACGTGACACGCGCCTTATGGGACATTGCGGCATGGTATGACGCTGGCAAGGCAAAGTGGGACGACGCCAGCATGGGCAAGGTTCCGATTTTCAATATTGTGGACGAAGGGGCGACATGTCAAGGCACTATAGCGACAGTGATTGGCCAGATCTTTAATATCGAGACGGGGTTTCAGGGTCAGCTTATCAGCACCTTTGCCCGACTTAACCTGGACAGTGTTGTGGACGATGTCAACGATGAGCTTCTGGGACCGTGGGCAGATCTTCTTTCCGACGCCGGTATTACGCGACCAGGACCATTGACCCCATTCATGGAGAAAGAATTACTCAAGGATACGGACCTCAGCATGGACGGAACACGACTCAAGACGCTATTGGGCTTTGAGTACAAGAAGCCTGCTCTTACCAAGGAGCTGATTGAAGAGGTGATTGAGAGCTACAGGAGAATGAAGTGGTGGCCTTGAGGGCGGAGTATTGGGAAAGTTGGAGCCTGAGTTTGTGAGAAGGAGAAGTAGACGAGACGGACATCAGATGCAGCATAGCATGTCATGTATGGATATCCGCGTGGATTTTTGACTTGTTTCTTGCATGAACTCGACTTCGCGAAGAGTCCATCTGGTGCTGGAAGAGAAGATACCTATACCCGTGAGGATGAGAGACAATGGCATGGATAGCAGCTGGTAGAAGAGCCGGCGAGCTGAGATGCAATTTGATGCTGTATCAAATGATGATTGCCGAGCCGAGAAGTTGATCGTGGGGAGGTAGAGATGGACGCTACGTACGACTTAGATGTAAGAGGGATGAGAGTAAATATGAGCAGTCGCGTGCAACAAGTAGAGAGTGGGCAGCTAGTAATATAGGCCAATACATTAAGTTACATGTCACATATGTATTTTCTGTTGCGTGTTTTGGCATTCGCTCCGACCAGAGAGGGTGGTGCAGACAATAACTTGGATGGACGAAGTTGAAGGTTGAAGTTGAAGAGTGAGCCGAGGTCTAAGGTACACATGGAGAGACATGTGCAAATCGAGACAAGTGTTGAAGGTGGAGGGTGAGGATTGGCAACGTGGGGACCCCAGAATGATTTGGTCGACGTCGTCGTGAGTTGGTGTTGTTCATTATTAGTAGTTTGATGTGATGTGATGTGCTATCCCTACTAGATAGCCACCTCCTGCAAGGGGCAATTCCATATGACAGTGTTGGCAGGGGGGAACAATGACGGGTAAATGGCTTTAAGGTTATTAGATCCTTTTTTTTTTTCAATCTCATGATATCTGAGATTTGATTACTCCGTATTAGACGACACTATTGACCAAGCAACTACTCGCCGTGTATTATTTATTAATCATGACGGTTCCCATGATAGATTTCTATAATCCTGTTTACCCCAGGCAGAGTAGATCCTTGATGTACGTAGCCACGCCCGCTTCTTGGCAAATATCCGAACTATGCCCATCTACGGCCCCAACTTCCCCTTTCGCACCTATCTCCCGATCGAACGGGCTGTGTTTTTTTCAAGTGTTGATTTTGATTTCCTTCTTCTGTTTGCTTCTCTTCTCAGTCTAGTCATTCTCTTTCTGTCAACCCCGCACTCAAGGTTCAGGCATGCACCCCTACTAACGTCGGTCTATGTTGTGCTTGTGAAAATGATAGTGCATATGTGTAGAATCAAATACTAACAGAATAACGCGAATTTGCCATAAGCTCGTAAACTTGTCTTGTTTGACCTCGGCGACATAGTGTCCCTTCTCGGTCTTGCTTGTGATAGACAAAGCATCAGCCTCGCCCGTCGGAAAACATATAAGACAAAGAAAAAGGCGGCGCGTATAGTAAACAAACATAAGATAGATTAGATTCTTTCTTTCCCATATTCAGATTTCACAAGTTTGGTACCTAATCTGCAAGTACTTGTGGTGTGTTACAAACAAACTCACAGGAAAGACCAGTAGCACTTTCGGTTCGGTTTCCTTGATAGCGTCATCTCGATCCACCAACAGCTCAGCCCAGTTCCCAGCCCAGCCTTATCAACAGCTTTACTTGGTTCACCTTTTCCCAGCTGCAACTCTCTTCTTGTCAGAAATACCCACACAAATATACAGCTTGACCATATCCATATTTAAATCGCTGCAACAATGGCCGCTCCCGCTGAAAAGACCATCACCGACCTCAGCGGTAAATGGGTGCTCGTCAGTGTCCCCCGCCTCAACATAAAACAAGGCTCCCAGGCTGACAAGCACAACTCAACAGAACAAGAACCTCTCTGATAGCTCAGAGCCCATTCTTTCCCTCCAGGGCATTGGTTACCTCACCCGCAAGGGCATCGGCATGGCCACCATCTCTCTCGACATCAACCAGTACAGCGCCCCTCCCAAGCCGCCAAACACCTCCACCGACGTCTTCACCCACATCGACATCACCCAGTCTGCTTCGGGCCTCAGTAGCACTCAGGAGAACCGCTGCCTCGACGACACCTTCCGCGAGCACTCGGACTGGCTCTTTGGCTCCGTCAAGGGTCGCTCCAGGTTTATTACTCTTGACGAGGTTGAGGATGCCTTTCTCAAGGAGGGCTGGCTTGCCGAGAGCGACGGCAAGTTTATCCAGAGCTACGTCGAGAGCGTTGACAATGGTTGGATTGCTAACCAGATTTGGGGGTTTGAGGAGATCAAGGGCGAGAGGAGGTACGTGAGGCATGTACTGGTGACCAAGGACGACAAGAGGGTCACTGCCAAGCTCATTTACGACTACCAGTCGTAGAGATGGCTTCCTAGACTACCTTAGACTACCTAAATAGATAAACGGCTTTGATGACGTGCATGCTAGCTTTCCCCCCTCCAGAGCAGAAAGAACAGTTTGCTCAGGAGATGAGTACATTTGGTAAACTATCATGAGACCGTCCTCAATATCGAATTTGTCTATATGCGTATTAACGACGCCAATGTTGTGTCCATCAAAGTGTATTATCTCCCAGATATTGCGCTATGTTGAAAGCAGCTTCCCTGCCTAGCTGGCCGTAACTAGCCCGCCGTAGTCTTCCTGATGTTTAGATCATTATTACCCCAACGCCTATCCCTGATGCTTGATTTTGTTTGTTGGCTTTGTAATAGGACGTCTTCCTGTAGCCTGTCGTTTTCGAGGCATTGAGCACTCCCCCTCGCAGCAAAGGCTCATCTCAAAAGAGGACCAATGTCGTGACATAACAGCACCCACCTACTCAAGCCTCCGCTTCACAAACTCCTCAAGATCCTGCAATGTAGAAACGCCCAGGACAAATCTCCTCTTCTCATCGGTGATGACCGCAAACTCCTCCTGCCAGGGTCCATCAGGCACGCCGCCGCGGTAGAAATCCTCGAGCTCCTCGAGGGTGGTCTCCATGGTGATGACCTTGTAGGTGCGGCCCTTGCGCTGAAAGCGTGTCATGGCAGCCGAGAGTTGGTCATCGGGCTTGACCTTGCCCGAGTCGAGCAACGACTGTAGGTGTGGGATGGAGATGTATCCGAGGAGGGCGCGGGTCTCAGAGTCGACGATGGTCAAATGCGTGTAGTCGCGCTCAAAGGCTGAGAGGAGGGCGAGGGAGATGTTGTCGGAAGGGTTGAGGGAGAGGGCGGCGGGAGGGTCGAGGTCTTCCACGGTAGCCTGGGAAGTGTGTTAATTATATTTATTTACTCAGAAGCATCCGCTCGCTAATGAAGCCCGGTAATGAAGCCTCATCCTTGCGGATTCTAGGGTAGAATAGTATCATGAGCAGATGTCAAGACATACCCCACGATATCGAGAAGACCACTTTGTGACAAGGGGCTTTGACGGGCCTGACGTTGTAGCAGTAGCGGTAGCAGCGGCCATTGTTGGTCGGATAGCTTATTATTGAGTGTCGTTAACAAGACGAGTTAATTGGCGTCCAAGTTTGGTTTGGTTGAAATGTCGGCGAGGTGAAGGGATCGCGGGGCAGAGTCACGCAAACAAAGGTTGTTCTAAGATAGTGGGGCACAGAATAAAAAAGACAACAGCCTTTTTTTACTACTAGGCTGTCATGACATTGGAATCCGCTAACCCTATTATGGTAGGTATCTCATGTACCTGGTGTTGGTTACCTCGTGGTGCATTAAAGGCCTGGGGTAATATTGCGAGATGTTTACTTTATAGAACTGTTTCAACAAGACTTATGCCCCAGAGTGAAGAAATTTGACTTTAGAATTCGATGTTGAAGAAAGAAGGCTTTTTGCATCTTTTATTCTGTCGACTCATGTCCTCGATATGAACTACGGAAATTCGGTAATTATGCACCGGAGTTAATAAAGGGCTCTCTGTATAATAGATCCACTGAGCGAACGGGAATGAGCCCCATCTGCGTGGGTCTTCCCGCTGAGGAGCACTTTATTTAGCGGTAAAGATGTTGATCTAACGATATTCATTCATAGAAATAAAGACCGATTTTGTACTTTTCATTCAAGTTATAGGTGTGAGAATTACTTTGGTAATGAAGGTAGCTCGTATGGATGAGAATTCTCAAAATCCAATGAATATCAGGAACTTGATCAAAGGAATGATAAGGCATATGATAAGCGTGATGTCACCACCCGCCAATGTGCTTACCTTCCCGGACGGGAGCGTCATCTCTATCCTGACGGAACTGAGTGCACCTTAACTCCGTCACAGCCTGTAGTTTAGTATTCCTGATTTCTCTCCTCCATCTCATCTTGCGATACTCTCCTTTCCGTTCCTCACTTCTGTATCCAGAACGTCCTGATTGCTTGTATCCTACTTCTGCCATTGAGGCCGAGACGTCATATCAGGTAAGAGCTGCTCAAACTACCGCGTCTCTCATGTCACATTGTAACAACCTGGCGGGATTAAACGGGATGCTTATGCATCTTCTCAACCCCTTTTCACAACCTCCGTGTCTACATCACTGTTTTTAAACCTCTATTTAATAATCTGCTTTAGAGCGACCAATCGACTAGCTCCACCCTCGACTTACACGCGCTCGCGCTAATACACTAGTAGAACCGCCCCGACTTGCCTAGGCCAGCTACAATGTCTCTGTTACACCCATCTAGGGATGCCCTCCAAGGCAACGTCTACAGTCCTCTCTCAGCAACAGGCCGTACTCCATACCAGGCGCGCACTGAGCTGTACCCCGCCTTCTCCATGGTTGACGATGCCAAGGGCAAGGCCAAGCAACTGAGCGCTGAGGCGACGGCCGAGTTCGAAAAGGCGAGCTCCAAGGCCCAGGCCAAAGCTGGAAAGATTGAGTTGTACTCAGGCAAGTACTATGCTGCATGCACCTTTGGCGGCCTGTTGGCCTGTGTAAGTGCCTAGTTCCGGGCTCGAGATGAGAATTTGTACTAACTTGGTTCAGGGCCTCACTCACGCTGCCGTAACTCCGTTGGATCTTGTCAAGACCCGTCGTCAGATTGACTCGAAGCTCTACACCAGCAACTTCCAGGCTTGGGGTAAGATCTTCCGCGCTGAAGGTCTCCGCGGTATCTTCACTGGATGGAGTCCTACCCTCTTTGGCTACTCTGCTCAGGGTGCTTTCAAATACGGCTGGTATGAGTACTTCAAGAAGACTTATTCCGACATGGCTGGCCCCGAAGCCGCTACGAAGTACAAGACCGGCCTGTACCTCGCCGCCTCAGCCTCGGCCGAGTTCCTTGCTGACATTGCCCTCTGCCCATTTGAGGCCGTCAAGGTCCGTATGCAGGGCACAATCCCTAACCCTTATACTGGCACAATTCAAGGCATCAGCGCTGTCACAGGTAAAGAGGGTGTCGCCGGGCTGTACAAGGGTCTGTATCCACTCTGGGGTCGTCAGATTCCCTACACTATGATGAAGTTTGCCTCGTTTGAGACCATTGTTGAAATGATCTATGACCGTCTGCCTGGCCAGAAGAACGATTACAGCAAGGCTGCCCAAACCGGCGTGTCTTTTACCGGTGGTTACCTAGCCGGTATCCTTTGCGCCATTGTCTCCCACCCCGCCGATGTCATGGTCAGCAAGTTGAACGCGAACCGTCAACCTGGAGAAGCTTTCGGCAGTGCTATGGGTAGGATATACAAAGACATTGGCTTCAGCGGTCTTTGGAACGGTCTCCCTGTGCGAATCGTAATGATCGGTACCCTCACCGGGCTTCAGTGGATGATTTATGTAAGTGCACCCAGGAACTATTGCCTGCATTCGTCTACTAACAAAATTGATAGGACTACTTCAAGATCTTTATGGGTCTCCCAACCACTGGCGGTGGTCCGCCACCAGCCAAGAAGCAGGAATAGACAATTCCAAGTCACCCAGTAAAAGGGTATGTTTCTTTCTTGGAAGTCCTCTGTAGATTATTGAGTAATGCTGCGTTTTGCGTTCCGGTGCTGTTTTTACTTTCGGTCAATAACAGAGCAGAATCGGTCCTGATAATACAATGAAACAAGCTATTTCCTATGAGATAGTTGAGCCCTAAAGACAAGTCAACAGTCTCGAGAGTTTCATACCAGTGGAGAGGCCGTGTCTATATGGCATGCCTGGTTTCACTGTATGGGACGGCCGGATTATCATCAGTCATCCTTATTTGAGCATGGCCTAGATAGTGCATGCCGTAAAGGAAAATAGCCCACCATTCCCTCGAAGGCATCGAAAATAACAATGATATCGTTCTTTATTTGGTCCTCGTAACAGCGACCGGATAGGGAACTTGGGGGGTGCAAATCATATCGATCTTGCGGGATATCTGACCCAGAGTAAGGAGACCACCAGGAGTTCCTAATGAATGACGAAAACCTGGCTAAGCTGATTCTATCACGAGTTGAACACACGAGACAAGCTGCATCCTGGTTCCTGCGGCCGGTGTTGTGCTTACGTCCATGTAGTATGGTAATAGTCTGATACAACAGGATCAAGAGTGACTATCGGGGTGCTTCCTCTTAACTGTGGAACCTCGGAATCCGACTTCCGGCTATGAAATGGCTTTTGAAAAGTTATCTCAGCTATGTGGTTAGTCTTTTAAACAGTCGTGGTATGTGAGCAGCTGAGCTACGTATTAACGGACTTGAAGAATTAAGCGCAACGCGGTAAGTCAGTTAAGTTACAACGGTGCCTCAAAAAGGATGCATACAATGCCGTCATGGCACATGAAGTTGAGTGGGCAGCGCGGGGAGAGCGAACCTAGAAGCTAGCGCAACTGACGTTTGTTCCAGAACACTGCTACCTTGAGCTAAGGTGGGTTTTGGGGTAGTATTAACAAGTTAGGTACAGCAGTCAGATTCGTCGATAACCCCTCAAGGGCCCTCAGCCAAAACTGGAAGAGAATCTAGCCAGGCAGATATGTCAACTCATCATCATACAAGTCGTCGATAATACACGGACCATCGAAGAAGCTGCGCCGCATGGTAATGTTCCCGGGAACCGAAGAAGATGGGAGACCAAGATCAATGGCGGATATGTCAGATAAGTGATTATCGTAAGCCATCCCGATGAGCGAATATTCCAAAATCTGTCCTGTCAGACTCCAACATGTACGGTACCGAGCGCACGTGAGGTATCCGATATCCACAAATAGATTCCCAGCCAACAGGCAAATGATCAGGCTGGGGTGTGAAGCTGAACATGGTGGTTGCGGTTAAGACCATTCAACGGTCTTGGGAGCCGTTTACCCTTTGTCTTCTAGGCATATCAACAATAACGGGCCGACTGGTGGGCGATCAGGATGGGAGGGAGATCAAAGTGATAGGATACCATCACGACGGTTGGGAACGGGGGGCCGAGTGATTGGTGACACTTTGAGTTGTGAGAAGGCCGGGATGGTGGGTACGTGGATGTGCCGCATGGCAACCCCACATTCTGAACGCCTTGAATGAGGGGTTGGTGTTGGTTAGTATTGAAGTTACGTAGTGTATTCTTTCTGTACTGCGAATTGTTCCAGCGACGAGCGGGTGGCTGATATGATGTGGATTGATTTTTCGTACTGTAGTAGTGTAGCAATGACAACTGCCGCTTTGTTGGTCGAGCACACACACACAGACACAGCGAGAGAGACCAAGTGTAGTATTATAGAATTAGTTTGTTTCGTCAGTCAACTTGATGTTGGTTTGATTGACAAGGCCAAGTACCTAGGCAGGGACCAGGGGATGAATAGCCTGCCAGACTTGATTCCCCTGCAGGTGTCTCTTTTTGTCTCTGCTCTGGGGAGCATACTATACTACGTAGTATTAATTCGGGGTCGCTCTGATTAAGAGTCTGTATATTGCCTGGTAAGGCAGGGCCTTTTCCATACGCCGACATGTAAGAACAAACATTTCCACCAAGGAGAATTTGATAGGCGCGCCAGCAGCTTTGGATAGGTATTCGAGATCGTGGTCTAGTCCAGTCCACCCCAGGAACCAGATAAACATGGCGTCGAAGTTGGAGGGTAGACATGCACATCAGTAGGTCATTTCAGTGGGATGAATGTTGCTTTGGTCAGCGCCATTGCGTATTCCAAGAAATGGTATCCCTACTTGGCGGTGGTTGGTCCGTCTCGGAGTCGGCTTACTCTCTGCCTTTGCACTTTGGCCGGCTAAAAGGCGTTTCCCAACAATATGGAAGAAAACCTCTCTCACCGAACTGGTTTCTTTGGCCTAGGGGCTGGTAGCCGAAGAGTTGTGGCGTCGTGCCTGGTGCAGTACACACATATCAAATTAGCGGCTGGCGCTCTCAATGTTGACTCGGGAACTGCGAACTGAAATCTTGGGTGCAGAATCTAACAGAAAGGGCTTGTTACTATCGCCATGAAGAATATTGAAACATAAGGTAAAGAGTTTTCTCATAACCTGTTGTCGCACAAGAATTTCTTTACTAACGTGGTAGATCTCGTCCACGGTAGTTATCACCTGCATCGGTCTTGCCGTCAATGGCTTTCTGGAGTCGAACTGCGTAAGCTAAGGTAAGTGCTCCTTCAATGGAACCTTCCATGCCTCCTACATGTCGTTTTATGAAATTATGAAATCAATAATACCAACATCATCTTGCATTTTTTTTGACCTGAGTAAATTGAAACGATCAGAAACCAAAGGATTTACTCTCAATACGCTATATTATCATTGGGTTCGCTATGATCATTTATATACCCTCTAGACAAACTTCCCAAAGTGTGTGAGCTAGTCAATGCCTGTCTCAAACCCCATGTCGAATACAGACATCACACAGCCAATGCGCCCCAGACATGGGGCCACCGTCTGGCGTCTATCAACCGTCCACACCACGTTCCGCCGGAACTCATTCCCTAAGGCCCTCCTCAGCATGGGATGGATCTCTGCAGTAACATTATACTCAAATTGTCCCTGGACTGGGTGTTTGCGCTTCGCAGATAACAACCGACCTCTTGGATGATACTGTACGTAGGTAGTGACCTGCTACACAGTACATAGGTACCTCATGATCTAACGTGGAAGTCCCTCAGCAGGTTCTATGGCTTCGGGGATCATAGTTTCTAGGGATCCACCAAAGGCACCATCATGAGAGCCTAGCAGTTTGGAGGGGGTTATTTGGGGGCTTCGGGGGTCTGGGCAAACTGGGGTTGCGCGAGTCCTTCGGTTGCCCGAAACAGTAAAACTGGACTGATTGTTGGTAGTGTACATACTATCTATGTAGGTAGTCTGTAGTGCGTACCGCTGCATCATTTCCGGGGAGAAAATCAACTGAAGACGATAACCCGACGTCGCCCAACGTCGCCATGATACTGAGACTGGAGGAAATATTCAGGCTATTTCTTAACTGACTTCTAGTATCAATGATGGACCAAGACCAGGTATCCTGAACGTTTGTGAGTAGCCATCATGACTTATGTCATATGTACAGATGAATACTATAGTAGATTAATAATTGCTCTGGTGGATTCATAGGTTACCTTATTACAGCACCTACCAACTTGGGGCACGTACCGTACCTGGTTCGCACCATCCAACCACGAGGTCATCCTTGTTCTGCTCCTCCTTTCTCTCCCCACTGCCTATTCTCTCCCCGGACTTACCTGACGATTACCGCCACCCTCAACCTGACTGTGCCTTGTGCTGTCCTGTGCTGTCCTGCGCTGTGTATTCTCTTTCTGACCTTGCTCTTTCAAGCTTGCCTAGCTTGGTCATCTTCATCTCCATCTCGACTTGTCCTTCAAGTCCACAGTCTCAAGACACATGTTCATATTTACCAGACAACTACATATTATAGACGCATGCAAAAAGAGATACCCTCGTTCTCGCCTCGGCTCTTAGATCAGTACAGTAGTTCCACCCGACGCTACTGTACTATCGCTATCGCGTCCACGCCACACTTCCGCGCTTCGCTTTCCCCAGCGCCAAGTTCAAACGCCAGCGCCGTCTCTCACTTCACTACACTTCACTTCTCGCTCGCTCACAACTCGGCAACTTGGAAATCGCATCAGCTTGCGATTTTCTTACTGCGCCTCTCCCGCCTTTGCGCGCTTCTTTGAACACTCTTCCACAGCACACACCATCTGCGCATGGTTATTTATCCCAATTGCAACTATTGTCGCTAAGGTGCTGCTACCGCGCAGCCGTTGCGGTCGGCCTTTTGACAAGGTCCCTCGATCGGCTCATCAAGCCCACGGCGTGCCACTCGTTTGCTACCATTGACAATATCACGGCACCGTCATGGCCGGGTTTTTTAATAAGATAAAGGGCTCTGGCACTGTATGTTTCTCGGCCTGACTCTATTGCTTTTTCTGTCTTCAATTATCCCATATCTACCTCCTCTCTCCTCCTTCATGTTGCGCCAAGACGGGTTCTCATGACTGACAAAATGCCTCTCGGCTTCTTCCTGTAGGCCACTGCCACTACGCCCACCAAAGATGCCACCGCAAAAAAGAAAGAGGAGCCTGTCCTCGACCTCACTCCGCTTGAAAAGATGCTCCAGAATGCCGGTCCACTTCGAGACGACGGTACCGATCGCTTCTTCGGCCTCGAGAATGTACGTCTACGCTTATCTGCACTCTCCATAAAACAAACCTACATCTCCTTACTGTCGAGACGTTGTTGTCATGATGAACTGGGCTAACTATAGGAACAGTTTGGTAATACTTGGTACGGAGCATGCGTGGCCATTGCCTGACCTGTAATACTGACCTTGTGTCTAGTTACTGCAACTCGATTGTTCAGGCTCTGTTTTACTCCGAATCGTTTCGAAACAACGTTGTCAACTACCCCCCGATCTCCCCTTCCGATACACTAAATGGAACCAGACCAAAAGTTCCAATCACTATCAGGCCGCCGCCCACAGATTCCGCCGAGGCCTTGCCCAAGCAAAAGGGTCTCAGCACGTCTCAAGTAATCAAACAACGGCAAGCCATCAATCACCAATTACCTGGTCAGGTAGGCGTTCGACCCGAAGACAAACCTGATACTCCCGAATACAAAAAGAAACAAGCCATGATCAAGGGACCCATTCTAGAGCTGGCCCAAGAGAACGCTGCTTCGTATGGCATGAATGAATGCACATTCACTGGACTCAAGGACATCTTCTTGGCCTTGCTCGAAAGCAATACTCACACTGGAGTACTCAGCCCCCAACGATTTCTCGAGATCTTCAAACGGGACAACGAGATGTTTCGAAACTCGATGCACCAGGACGCTCATGAGTTTTATGGTTTGGTATTAAATGATGTCATAAACAGCGTCGAGTCCACGGCCCGTCAGATGCAACTGCAAGCCCCAGCTGAAGATCTTGACGGCCTGGCCACTTCGGTCGGACATGCTCTTGGATCGGCCATGGTTAACCATGTGGCCGGAGCGAGCTCCCCAGTAACAGGCTGGGTTCATGATATCTTCGAAGGCGTTCTCACATCGGAAACCAAGTGCTTGACATGCGAGACAGCTTCTCAGCGCGATGAGACATTTCTCGACTTATCCATCGATCTGGAAGAACACTCGTCTGTCACTTCCTGCTTGCGCAAGTTCTCGGCGGAGGAAATGCTTTGCGAGCGGAACAAGTTTCACTGTGACCACTGCGGTGGCCTCCAGGAAGCTGAAAAGAGAATGAAGGTGAAGCGACTACCCAAAATTCTGACTCTTCACTTGAAGCGATTCAAGTACACAGAAGACTACAGTCGGCTGCAGAAACTATTTCACAGAGTCGTGTATCCTTACCACCTGCGCATGTTCAACACGACAGAAGACGCTGGGGATCCTGATCGATTGTATGAGCTGTATGCAGTAGTGGTTCATATTGGTGGTAACGCTTACCATGGCCACTATGTATCCATCATCAAGGTTCCCGGTCGAGGATGGGTTTTGTTCGATGATGAAATGGTCGAGCCAGTTGACAAGCATTTTGTGCGCAACTTTTTTGGTGATAAGCCAGGAATGGCCACCGCATATGTGTTGTTTTATCAGGAGACGACGTTTGAAAAGGTACGAGAGGAGCAAGAAAAGGAGGGCATGGAAGAGGTAAAACTCGCCAGCGAAGCAGCCAATCTGGCTCAGGAGAACGGAGATAAATCAGACACATCCCCACTCAGGCGACAAGCGACACAGCCCATGTCACATATCACGCATCATGACTCAATGTCGAATCTTGCCCACGCCAGCACAGCGCCAGTCATGCCATCAGCTCCCTCGGCAAATTCAGAGGCTGCGGCTCCGGCAACACCCACGGCTAATGGGTTGAACCGCGTGGCTACGCAGAAAGAAGAAGTCAAGTCGAAGGATGAGAAGAAACGGGAGAAGAAGGAGCGTGAGGCTGCTGAGAAGGCAGACAAGCTTGCAACAAAGGAGAGGGAGAAACAAGCTAAGCTTGACGAAAAGAAACAGAAAGAAGAATACTTGCAGGCACTGCTGCAGACAAAACGCAATGAGCAAGAGGAGCTGAATAAAGTTCTTGAAGCCAGCAAGAAGTCAGCGGCACAGGAAGAGGAAACGAGAAAGAAGGAGAATGGTGCAACTCCTAGTAACGGCCTCCTCGACCGGACTAAGCGTGGCAGCAAGTCAATGTCGCGGAGGAGTTTCTCGCTGTTCCATAAGGACAAGTCGACAGGGCAACCCCTCGATTCGACCAACGGCGACTCAAGTGATAAACCTGAAAAACTCAAAGATCGTCTCAGCTTTAGCCTGGGTCGCAAGAAGAGCACGAATCTGCTTTCATAACTTTCACACACATACTTGCAGCATTTACATACGGAGAGGGGGTTCAATCATATCATTTTGTCGTTGTGGTCATTGGGGTTTTAGTGGATGGCAGGATACCCATGCACTTTGAACGAAGCTGTCATTACATGAAACAAAAGCACAGTAAGGAGTCCGAAGGTCTGGGGAACAGTTGTCGTTTCTATTTGGTGGTGGTGATTACCTAACCTCAATTGGTCTATCTCTTGTGAGAGACTACAAATGTCTATTGACCTTGTGTTGGGTTCAGAAATGCCTAGATGCAAGCACAAAGTAGAAGGTGGAAGACAAGAACAAGGACTAGCAAGGCAAGCTTGGCTTAATGCCTTTTGAAGGCAGCTTATTTGGTTTCGGGCGAACGTCAAGCAATCAACCTACGACGGGGTAGCTGTACTATACATGGTTGTGTAGTTGAAAGCACCAGATAGCTTCAACAAACATTGATACGTCTATTTAGGAGCAGATTTGATCAAGACACCCAAGAAGCAAAGCAAAAACTAACGATGCTTTCATTTTAATTCTGCATTTCATGAACAAGTTGCATTGTGGCAACAAGACTCCTGTCGTATCTTCCCATTCTATCCCGCCCTAGGTTATATTCATATCAAGCATGACAGCCTCCTGCGCGTGGCCTGCCATGGTTCATATCAACAACAAAACTCCAGTTCCAAAATTGCCGGACTCCATTGATGCCTAGAAAAGTCTACCGTGTCCTCTTTAATGCCAGCGCCTGGGTATCGGACCCCTCCATTAACCAAGTATGAGCTCGTAAAGGATAATGACGGAATTGACAAAAATCAATGGCACTGGACACGCATTAGTGTTTGTTGTCGCAAGATACGATGCAGCAGTGTCCCGCAGTTTGACATACTCCTCATGATTGTTCGAACGCTAGCGATGAGATTGATGATCTTGGCCTTGACGCTGGCGTCAGGACCAGCGCCGAAAGCGGGATCGTATGAAGCGGGTGAGAGGTTAACTGAGAACAGCCGGTGTTAGAAAGAAACATGAGCGCATATGTAGATTCGGGGCGAGTTTTTCGTACTGCGCGCGAGAAAGCGATCTTCGGAGAGGACAGCGACGGCGTTGATAAGGAGGATGCAGACTATAGGAGAGCGCGAGAGTTAGCAATAGATGTTGCGCCTAAGGTGAATGCATAGACAGGAGAGAATCGGGGTTCTTTACCGTAGAGAAAACTTCCAAAGAACCACATTATGGGCGATGAGGGCGAGAGTTGGACAGTCGAGAGAGTTAGGAAGGGAAACGGGCTGTTAAGAGTTGACGATGATGTGTAAACTATCTTGGACGTGGTACCTGGTTTAGGTACGTACCTTTTCCAACTGTGCAGGTGGCTTGAAGGGACAGCCTGGGGCCAGGCAGTAAGAGAGCTAGCTACCTAGGTAGGTACCTTACCTACCTGCCCTGAGGAAGGGACAAGGGACGCGACACCTGCGGCGGATCAGTTAGGCCGATCCGATCCGAGGACCCCTAGAGAAGTAAAGGAGCTTAGAGGGCAATTCATATCGAACAATACTCATCTGTACAATAGAAATATTATTGTATAGACATCTTGGGATAGAGATGAGAATGATAACTTAATTGGCTCTGTCGTATTTGATTTTATAACGTTTACTTATCATCCTGTCCCAAAAAAACAAGAGATCAAGTTGTATCAAGCTTGAAGCTCTCACCTTTCTTACTAAGGCTCACTCACTGAGAGGAGCTCTCACGATCAACCAAGATGAAGACCTCGGGTAAATCACACTCATATCATTACCTCTATTTCTTAATCTAATACTCTCTCACAGATATTCTCCTGACTGGTCTTCTCATCACCATCCCACTAGCTCATCTTCTCATATCCCCATACACCAAAGTCGAGGAATCCTTCAACATCCAAGCAGCCCATGACATCCTTATCTACGGCACGCCAACCCACAACATTCACCAACGTCTTTCCCACGCCTACGATCACTTCGCCTTTCCCGGAGCTGTGCCTCGCACCTTTATCGGTGCTGTACTTCTTGCCGGACTAGGACAACCCATTATTGCTCTCGTTGGCTTCCAGCATGCGCAGCTCGTAGTGAGGGGGCTTCTTGGCGCAGCAAATGTTGCTGCGCTCTTGACCTTTAGATACTCCTTGAAGAGAGCTTATGGAGCTGGGGTGTCGGCATGGTGGGTAGTTCTGATGGCGAGTCAATTTCATATCAATTACTATGTCTCTCGCACGTTGCCGAACATGTATGCTTTTGGCCTGAGTAAGTCGAAGCCGTATAACTCAACTCTCAAGGATTTCTCTAACCCATATACCAGCAACAATTGCTTCGGCCTTTCTCCTCCCTCAGACCTCACCTAAAAACTCATCTGTTCGGCAAAAGCAAGCAATAGCCCTCTTGGTCACTGCAGCAGCCATCTTCCGCTCAGAAGTCGCCGTCCTTCTCATCACCACAGCACTCTACCTCCTTTTCACCCGCCGTATCACCCTGCGTTCTCTAATCCTCACTTTTCTCGGCTCCTTTACCGCCGCGCTGCTTGTCTCGGTGCCCATTGACTCGTACTTTTGGCAAAAGCCTCTTTGGCCTGAGCTCTGGGGTTTCTACTTTAACGCCGTCCTCGGGTCTTCGTCAGAATGGGGCGTCTCTGCATGGCATTACTACTTCACCTCGGCGCTTCCTAAGCTCCTGCTTAACCCATTTGTGCCGGTCTTGATCGTCTTTGCATTGCTACAACCTGGAACTTCACGTGCTGGGCAGGCCCTGCTGATTCCCAACTTGCTCTTTGTTGCCATCTACTCTGCTCAGCCGCACAAGGAAGCCCGATTCATCTTTTATGTCATCCCATCCCTCACGGCCGCTGCAGCCCTTGGCGCCAATTTCCTCTCCTCGCGCGTATCCAAGTCTATAATGTATCGTGGTGCATCCGCCATCATCGCCCTCTCAGTCCTTGCCAGCTTCGTAGCCAGCACCGTTATGCTGCTGTTCTCCTCCCTCAACTACCCTGGCGGTGATGCCCTTAATCAGCTTTATTACACAGCCCGCGATGACCCCTCTCCTGTCGTCGACGTCCACGCCGATGTGCTGACCTGCATGACCGGGCTCACACTATTTGGACAGAACCCATCCGGCTATCCGATTGCTTTCAAGCCCAAGCCTGAGCCTGATTCAACAGCCCCTGCGTTTGTGTTCGACAAAACTGAGAAGGGGGAGCAACTCTACTGGCCACGTTTCTGGGAACGCTTCGACTATGCTCTGGCCGAGAACCCGCGTAAAGTGCTAGGCGGATGGCAGGTCATCGGAGTCGTGACTGGCTATGACGGTATCGAGGTCCTCAAGCCAGGTGTTTCGTCTGCAGGATATACAAGGGAGGAGGGGACCATCGGTGGCGAAAGGGTTCTCGGTTTGGGCGTTCATGTCGCTGCAGTGAGGAATTTCATCAGGGGTTACACGGGCGGTTGGTGGGCTGGTCCTCGAATGTCGCCGCGAATTCGAATCTTGAGGCGCATTAGTTAAAGAGACAAGACAAGACAAGACAGGATACTTGAGTCATAATACCAAGACCTCAACTTATAATACTACATCAGCTTATTTTATAATGCCTATCATATCGTATAAACAATGCATACGTGCGTACGTACGTAGACTCCACGAGGCCAATGGCTCCCCATGCCCCTGAAGAGAAAAAAAAGCCCAATCAACCATCCTGATAATCCCATCCAAGGGTACAACGCGTAACCTAATCCTCCCTAGCAGGCAAAGCCACCAGCTATAATCAGTATTTCCATGAATTGCCCCTTGCCCAACGCCAATGTACTGCCTCTTCCCCAAATCCGAATGTCTTCGTCTTTTACCAACCCCAAACTACTAAATCATGAGCACCTCTTCCCATCAAGACGTCTGGAATCGAGAAGAGCAAACCCTTGCACCCAACCAAACAAAAATGAATTCCCATGGGAACCCCCCACGCGGCATCCTCTCATCTCTTTCTGACAAGTAAAAAAGCGTTCTGTTCAACCTCCCAGAGTCATGTTCCTCGTGTCGCATGGATGATTATAGCATATATAAGGTCCTCGGACTTCGTTCTGATGAGCCAGTTTTGTGGGCTACGACTCTTGCTCCGTATCGCTTCCTTCCTCGATGTCTTCCTCTTCGTTATCGTCATCGCCGCTGCTTGTAGGGCTGGGCAGTGCGCCGTATTTCTTTCTATATCGCGCCAGTTCCTTATTCTGAGCCATGAACTGGTCCAAGATCGCAGCCATTGGGCCCCGGAGATCTTCCAGTTCCTTGATAGCGCCGCCGCCAATAGCAAGGTGACGCATCGCCAGTGTGGAGATACAGGTCTAAAAAATGGTTAACAAAATTACAGCTGAACAGGAATGATCGCAAACTCACCTCTATCCTGCTCACTTGGTGTTCTAGGAAGTTTAGCAAGAATCGATCCGTGACCTCGCCTCCACGTTGCTTCATCTTCTCAAGAAGCTCCGTCTCAGGTGGCTGCAACCCCGGGGCTTCGCTTCCTTCTAGAGAGCTGCAAAGCATCTCAAGACGCAAACTCAACCGCCAAAGGGTCCAGATACTGTCCGGGTCGAAACTGAGCTCGGCTCCGGGAGCAAGGACTGCTGGTTTGTCTCCAGCCTCATCCTTTCTTTCATGCTGCAGGTGGAACTCGATACGTCCGGCCAAAGCATGAGGGTAGAGGGAGTAGACGACTTCAGGATTTTCCAGACCCTTCAACTTCTTCTCACCCATCTCCTTGACCTCAAACCCCTGCGAGGTGAGGGATCTGAGATCCTTCCGGATTGCGCTTGCGTAAGTCTCATCGTCAAAGGTATCCTCAGAGCCAGACGCGTTACCCCGGTCTGTGTCTTGGTAATTCTCCAGGCACCGCTGTATCTCTGAGATGAAATCGGTCGAGACCGTGATCTGTCCACCATCTGCCACGGCAGAAATTCGAGCCGCCTTGTTCACCATGGGTCCGAAGTAGTCCATACGTCGCGTGACGGGATCTGTCTCGCTTACACAGTCTCCAAAGTGAATACCCATTCTCACCGACAGTCCCTTAAAGATAAGACTATTATCTTTGTCGAAGACAGGTTGGCAAGATACCGAGTTCAAGACCTCTGCCGGCCAGCTCACATCCAAAAGCTGCATCTGAACTGCAAATGTCCAGAGGAGTGCAGATGTAGCTGTCGGGAATGACACCATAAATGCATCGCCTTCAGTTTTGACTTCGTAGCCACCGATTCGCCTCAGCTGTCGACGCATAACTTCGTTATGAAGTTTGATAGCTGATCTCATGGCACTGGGGTACATCTCCCAGAGGTTTGTCGAGTTCTTGATATCAGTGAAGACAATCGAGACGTTACCTGTAGGTGCTGGAATCTCCGCCTCGAGGCGGTTGAGCGACGAGTCGAGGACATCCCCCTTAGTCCTGCGGCCCCTTCTGGTAGAAAGGACTTGGGCATCGACAGGGATACCAGATGGATAAAGCGACATGCTAGCACCGCGGTGAAGCCTGGATCGCTCGACTCGTCGCTTGAGATCAGCGACACTAATCATCATGACCATGAGCTTGCCCGACGCGCCATATGCAATAGCCAGGTCACGAAGCTTCTGAGCTGCCCGCATAAGATCTTGGCGCTCTGCTCTCGCAATATCCGTCACCAGACCAGGTGACAAATATTCCCAGAGCTCCCTGGTTGCAATCAGGATGATATCGTCCTGCTCTCTGATGGTCATGTTGCTAACGTAAGGCGCCGCTTGCACGGCCGGCATCAGGTCAACATAGCCAAATGCACGCGAAACCTGCAGCAAATCGTTCAATCTTCCATTGCGAGAGACCCATCCACCAGCTTCGCGAATGCGTGATCGTTCGTTAGGTTCGGCAGGATCGTGTTTGCGAGTCAGCATCTTATGAGTACCGTCCGTTTGAATCACCATCGCCTGTGCATCACCCACGTTGGCAACGTATAGTTCCGTGCTCTGAAGGTAGACCACGGTTGCCACGCCACCCGAGTTGAGATCCTCCTTTGTAAGAATTACAGGCTGACCAGAGCCCCTATGCGTCTTTAGCGGCCGCTCTTCCGAGTGTTGGATAGCAATCGTAGCCAAGTCCTTGTTGAGTGCCAAGAACGCACGCCGCAGCGCATCGACCGGTGTCTCGTTTGAGCGGGTCTTAAGTGCCTTTAGCTCAAGGGCGAAGATGTGACCAAAGTTTTCATGAAGATATTTGGCGATCTTGGAACCACCACTGGATAAGGCCTGCCCATCAAAAAGACCCAAAAGCATCTCAGTCTCTGATGAATTAAATCTTGGTACAACCAGATCAACCGTTGACAAATGCTCGTGTTTGCCTAGAGTATCGGCCATACCGTACGGCAGGTGGCCGGCCAACGAGCCAGACGTACGGACACGTCTGTCCTCGCTCTGATCGGGAATACTTGGCTGAGTAAGGGTGACATCCATCAGACCCAAGATGCGTAGATTGAGCAGACGACTGAAATCAGTATACTCCTCACGATTGACAGCTCCAGGCCCCAATGGGCCCGTAGCTGTCTGCTTGATCTCCAAACGCTTGTTGCCAGACAGATTCAGATATCTCAGGTTGGGGTTGAGATTCCAGTTCCAATCATACGGCACGTTAGAAATGTTGTATTTCAGGTAATTACTGCCACAATCGAGAACAGCAAGGTTCTTGGCCCGTGAAATATCGGCTGGCAAGTTTGTGAACCTGTTTCCGTTGATGTAGAGTGCCTGGAGTAAACTGGACTCTTCCAGATCATCAGCAGGCAACGTCGTGAGTGCGTTTCCAGACAGATAAAGTTCGACCAGTTGTGGCCAGCTCTTGATCGATCTTTGGGGCATGTCACTGATCTCATCATTGTAGGATAGATTAAGTACTCGGAGTTCCGAGAGCAAAGTAATCTCGTCAAAGACATCGTCGTCTAAACGATTATCGGCCAGGTGAAGGTTTCGTAAAGATCCAGCAAAAGTGTTAGTAAGCCTCGAGGATATCCCTGAGTCCTTTCTCGGGTTGACCGACTGTGTGGGCGCTGATGGGGTAGCAGATCTCGACACCACGGAGGTCTTCCGGCCACCCTTCCCATACACAGACACGACTGAACTTTTGCGATCGCCAGCCAGAAGGGGAGACGGACCGACACTAAGCAGTGTGCTCGAGTTTTGACTTGGTCTCCGATCGTCGGAAAGTTCTTCTGAGCTTGGTGTAGCCGATAAAGTTCCTAGAGGAGCAGCTCTTCCATTCACAGGCGGGGGTGCTTGCTGTGATTCCTCTCCTGGTATCCGCGGTGCTCTCGAAGCTGGCTTAGGGAAATGTTCCAGAACGTTTGAAGAGGCGTTGAACGTCTCTAGCCGGTTTGCCCACCACAGCTCCATCGGCAGCTTGGAGATGTTGTTTCCTCGAACGTTGAGCACCCTCAGCTCGGTGAGGCAACCTATTTGAGGCGGTAGCTGTCCCACTGAGTTGTTGGCAATGCTGAAATGCTCGAGCCTGCTCAGAGTACCAATCTCTTGAGGCAGGGAGACAAAGTAATTCTTGTCTAGGATCAGATGCTCAAGATTAACCATATTTGCAAACGACGAGTCGATACTGGCCAGTTGGGCGTTGGAGAGATTCAGAGTCTTGAGGGTTGGCACAGGAGCAACAATCTCGAATTTGTTAAGGGGGTTCGAGTTCAATTTAAGATTGCGGATAGACTCAAACTGTCCCACAAAAGCAGACACGCAGTTGTGGTCGGCCGACAAAACCTCCAGCTTCGGGAGTTCTGAGATGATGTCGATGCTCGAGATGCCATTGTACTTGATGTCAAGTTCGCGCAGACTGATAAGCTGCTTAAATGACGCAGGCACAGCGTGCGTTAGCCTGTTGTTGGTTATCAGCAACTTTTCCAGATTCTTCAGGGCGCCGATCTCGTGAGGAATGGTTGCAATTGCATTGAAACTCAGATCGAGATCAACCAGACTTGATAGGCCGCATAAGAACGTTGGGAACTTGTCAAGGAAGTTGGAGGAGATATTGAGAGTACGAAGTGATTGGTATGCTCCAAAGTAAGACGGCAGGTGCTTAAGTCGATTGTTGGCCAGGTTCATCTTCAGCATCCCTGTAAGAGCGTTGAGTTCGGCGTGCTCCAACTGCTCAAGCCGGTTGTTGGCAACATCCAGGAATGTCAACTTGTTTGCTCGACTCAGACTCGGCGGTAGCTTTCTGGCCTCGTTGTTGTTGAACTTGATATCTCGGAGGTGTTTGCAAGACTGTATAAAGTCTCGGGGGACGTCAAGCGATAGGTTGCGTGAGAGGTTGAGAGAGATGATCTCCATAGCCTTTGAGTACAGGGATATAGGTATAGTGACGAGGTTGCGACCAGAGAGATCTACATAATTGAGCTTCTGAGCTCGTGCTAAGCCCATATCGGTAGTCTTGGCGTGAAAGTCGCTCTCCCTTGCAGACAAGAACATGAAGCGGCAAAGGTAACTGTTGTCTTCCCGGCCAAGGTCCTCTATCCTGTCCTTGTCCTCATAGCCAACTTGCTGCAGTAGGCGCTTCTGCATGAGCAAAGGTCGCTCAGGAGGTGTCAGAACCCGGATGAGATCATGCTTCTTCATGATGATATGGTAGTTTTCCAAGCCGTCAACCACATAAGTCTTCTTAATGACTTGTGAAATAACGTCTGTAACACTTGAGTCCAGGGACATGGAATGGGTGGAGAACGTTCCATCTGAGCGGAAGATGCGAATACAGTACGGCGAGGCCTTCTCCTCTGGTCGAGGGGGGCTACCAATTTCATCGAGATCTGGCCCATGATATGAGTTGTCTTCTGTATTGCGCCGTACTGCCCAGCTGTCCGGTGCATCCCACCGGCCCTTGGGCATTGTCGAGACGACCGAGTCGGTGCGCTCAGGTTCAACAGGATTCACGAAACTGGTGTCCATAGGTGTGAGTGGAGGAGGCTTTGTTAGGATACCCTCCATGTCATTTAGGTTAGTGTCGAGATGGTATATATTATTAGGATCATTACGATCGGTTGGACCAATCGCATCGTCAACATAGTCATGAGGCCGGTGAGATCGCCCCTTCTTTGCAAAGGGAAACTTGTTGTTGAAAGTTGCTCCACGCTGCGCAGTGGCTGGCCGATTATCAGGCACATCACTCGTGTCGCCAGGCCCAAAGGTTCCTGAGAGGGGCAATGCGGAAGTTGATGCCTCACTCGGACGGTGGAAGTCAGGTTTGGAAGTCTTTGGCTGCAAAGACTTTGTCGATTGAGGTAGATCACGCAGCCGAGCAACATCGTCCTTCTCTTTGTGATGTCTTCTCAGTCGTCCGAAAATTCCGCGCTTGCCATGATGGTGGCCGGGAGAAGTTTGACCATCTACTTGTCCAGATCTTGAACCCCAGGTCATTCCTGCACTTCTAGTGCTAGGTGTTGGGCTCTGCCCTCTGGATTTCGTAGAGTACATGGCAGTGGTGCTGCTGCCTCCTCGATCGCGTGGAATCTGAGTGCCAATAGCTGTATCGTCCCTGCTCATCGTAGGCCTCAATGTCCGAGGATCATCATTGCTCTTGTGGTGTCTATGACCGGGTAAATGAACGATAGAATGACCCGATCTCGAGGATGAGGATGTCTTGGGAGGGATTTGTGAGGAGCCGTCATTCACATATCGCTCTCGGTCGGGTCCGGTCATGATGTCTCGTACGGGAGCTTCGCCATATCGCGCAATATCCTATAAGGACAATGTTAGCCAGCCAGCTTCCACTGCCAAGAACGCATTCAACAATACATGGCAGCTAAATCAGGCACCAAAAAAAAACATGTTGAGGCAAGATTTAGGAGAGGAATGCATGGATCGTGGGCGAGACCAGCGGGGCATTGGTAGTCAAGGCAATGAGACAAATGCGGCTTAGACGTACACTGTTATCTTGATACAAGAAGGGCACCACCTCTGGTGCTGGGACGGGTGTTCTCGGTCTCGAAGATGATGGCGACGCATCGCGGGTGTGATCCGTGGCATTGGAATAGTTGCGATCCCTATGTGTGGGGCGGCTGTGACTATAAGAGCGTCCACGCTGGTCCTTGCCCGCGAGCGAAGTGGGTAGGCTACCCTCTGAGCTATCGCGTCCAGGGAATTCCTCCCCAAAGAATCCCTGGAGTTTGCGGAAACCGCCACGGACACTGTTCTTGGAGCCCTGGCTGCTCGCGGTGAGTATGCTGGCGGCGGATGGGCGCCTGCCATCGAAATATGAAGCATCAGGAGCGTCGTGTTGAGAAGGATGCGAAGGATGCGCTTGTTGTTGTTGCTGCTGCTGCTGCTGATACTGCGGATGGCGATTATTGGGGTTATGGCCTGGAGAGAGTTGGGAAGCGAGTGAGAGGTTATCGCTCGAGTCGTTGAAGAAGCTGGTCGGCATGTTGGAAGAGTAGGTAGGGGAACCAGTCTGGTTCATCCAAGGTGCTATTTGAGGGCTTGCGCCGCCGGTGGGGGGTATTTGTTGAATCTGAGGCACTCGGGAAGTTTCGAGAACGGCGAGGTCACGTCGGTAATTGGCGAGGTCGCTCATGCGACGGTCTTTGGATTGAGCATTGGCGCCGCCGCGGGAGGCGAAGTTGGTGGCAGTTGGTGAGACCTGAAGCTCATCCTTAAAGGAAGACCTGTAAGATGCGGGACACCGTTTAGCTTGAGGGCGGGAAGCGGGACGAACGGCGGCGAAGCGGGAGATTGCAGCAGGGGATCAGGAGACGGGAGACGGCATGCCAAAGACTCACCACTGGTTGTTCAATGAAGCATTGCCATCAGCACTGAGGCGAGCAGCAAAAGGTCGTCGACGAGGCGTCGAGGAAGTAGTAGGAGTAACAGCAGCAGTGGAAACTGTCGCAGCGGGAGCAGCGGCAGTGGAGGAGGATGGAGTTGGTGTTAGAGTATGAGGTACCGGATTGGGAGTAGGCGAATGAGTGGGAATGGGAGTGGAGATAGTAGAAGCGGAAGCGGGAGCGGGAGTAGTGGAGGTAGTAGTAGTTGATGAAGGTGACGAAGGCTTCACGGTCACGGCAGAGTAGGTGCTATTGCTAAGGCTGCCAGTGCTTGCGCTGTTGCTGGAGCTCGCCAGAGAGCTGATGCGATTGTTGGCCTCATTTCTGGTCATTGTCGCCGGGGCGTGGATGGCGTTTGATGGCAGGCCCTAGGCCATAGGGTCCGGATGAGGACAGGACAGGCACGGGGCGGGCAGCTGAGCATACACGGTACGGTGGAGATGGTGAGAATGGAACCCGGTCAGTCGGTCGGTGGTGACTTTGGCGAGCAGCGGGGGTGGATGTCCAAGTAACCAAGCTAAGTACTGTACAATGTGTCGTGTAGTCGTGTAGTGTGAGGTGTAGATGCTTGCGTTCACGTCATGTCTGGGAACGAGAGGAGAGAGAGGGAGGGAGAGAGGCTGAGCTTCTTGGCGATATCCGGACAAAAGACGAAGCGGGAGCTGGAGGTTTGAGGTGAGGTAAGGTGAGATGATGAGATGAGTTTCCCGGAAGAGTTGCAGCGGTCAAAGGGCAGGGCTGATGAGATCTGGTCTGCGTGCGTGCATGTATGTGTACAGTACAATCTAGGGCAAATGCAACTGCAAGAATGCAGCCAGCGCTCGCCCAAGATGGAATCAATTGTCAATGACACTGGCTGCTTTGGTCATTGGCGCTGTATGGGGGAGGCGACCGGGGTGTGGTTGTGCAGCCTGGTCGGTTGGCTTCTGGTTAACCATGTCCAGGGTCTTAACTCTGTAGAGCAAGCTTGCCGACAAAGGTACTGCGTGGTTACACCCGATCCAAGATTTAGGTGTACCTGAGCAGAGGGGGCCTACCTTAGTAGTATGTAATGAGGATGTTGTTTGTATGAGAATTGGATATTGTATGTAGTCGGTCCTTTGAGATCTAATTTTGTAGAAGCTTACCTGCGGCATACATACATACATGCATGTTGTACCTCCAGTTTGTGTTAATTGCTCGCAGCAAAGGAAATCGTCCGGTGTTTACTTCCGGACCTATGTCATACTGGAAAGGGAACAGGCAATTTAATGCACAAACCCAGCCCAACGTCAAACATGCAGGTAAGATACCTTAAATCATGTACCCCTAAAGTAGCGGCATCGCATCTCTAATCAGTACCGCCACCACTCTACCATTCTAGATTGGATATAGTACCTACACAATAGTTGTTTAAACTGAGCTTGCTTTGCTCATTGCTCGCAGCGAATCCTAGTCTACCCGTGATTAGAGAGATGATCAATAACTTTGAGTTTTAAGACAATATACGGGGCGGTATAGAGATCGGCCTTTATGCCTTGTAGATGCCCTTATTAATCCCTGTTTTGTCGTCCTAGGTAGAAGCCATACAGAAATGAACAAGTACACATACCTAACCAGAGTTCTTTGTTTGTAGGAAAAGAATTTGACCCCTCATCTGACTAGCAATAGACAGGGCAACCATGTGGTTCTTTGCCGGGTTAGCCTTTGCTTTGATGTTCCTTTGTCAGTCAACCTTGGTGATGGGGTTTATAGCCTTGTCGGTTTTCACATCCCGGAAACCACCGGCTGGTCCTTTATTTGAGTTTTTAGAGTCCTTTCACATGTGTTACCGGTTGGTTGATGGTTCAATAGTTGTAACGTTAAGTTCTGTACGACCAGGCATGAGGGTCGTGTTCAATACATGGTGGTCGGATCTCGCAGACGGGCGGGACTGTTACATCTCTCCAAGTATCATTACTAACACTGTATAGCATCATACTCTGTTGATTGGATTGCTGAGCTTTTAAGCTTGTGGATCGTCAATGAGGAATGGAATGCAGTCGGGACAAGCTTTGGCCCTGAAAAGGAAGATATAGTTCAAAGGTAAGTTGAGTAAGTGCCCCTGGCTAAAATAAGGCGCATCATTTCTTATGAAATAGCCTCGGTTTAAACCTAGGAACATGGTGAAATGGGTGAGAGCAGTAAACAGAGGCGATCAAAATAGACATTGTTGATCCTTCTCTGTAACAAGGTACTGTACCTATTTAATTATTGATGGGTATCTGTGCTATGTACAGATACTACAACAAGGTATAAGAATAAAGGTACCCTACATAGCTAGGTACAAAGATCGATAGCGCACATGATCCGTGCGTAGCTTTCTGCTGCGGGTCAGCGGCAGATGGGAATCGTGATAACTACATGGATCCGGCACTACGTGATTTGCACGGATCTCACTGCGGCATTCGGTTGAAGTTAGATTCTGTATTTGTATTCGCGGGCGAGTTGCATTGAGATAACGGCAACTGGAGTCTAGATATAAACTACTAGATGCTCCCTAAATGGGCGGATGGATACTCAGATATCTACCAATGCAGTTGAAATTTGGCAACATGTCGCGTTGTTAACATATGAATGAGTGTTTCTAGTTACAAGTTTAAATTTTGGGGTTTTAAATTGGTACATAAAACTTCAGGAATTTACCACACATAAGTAATCCATGCAATCTGAGTAGTGCCACTAAACTGAATGACGAGACAGCTCTTCAAGTTTCGATAGAGCACTACATGCATATCCTCGGTACCACACCTTAACATAGATATCTCAAATAGAGAATACTACAGTCAACAAACTGGATACTAACAATTTACATATATCATGATCTAAAACCTCTCACCGCGGATCTCGTACTTCTAACTTCCTATCTATGCAACAGCGAATAATTTACCCTGGAGAGGGGCTTGATCCGCAAAATCTCTCCGGGAATTACTCCGTATCGCTTATATAGAATAAGAGATTCACTCTTGTCTCTTCTCTCGATGATTCCAGAAATTTACTGTTTTCAAGGAACAGCTGGATAAGACGTTGTGCGACCCAGCTCCCTCCCCTGCAAAAACACCAAAAAAAAGATCCCCCGCAGTTCAACATCAGCTGCTATATGAGGAGTCTCTGATACAACGATTTCAGTGTCTCACCTTTGGCCTCAATACTACACCGGGTTCCCTTGTTGAGATATCCGCGAAGGCGCACGGTGTTTCCGACAGAGAGTGCCTTTATTGGTCCATCGTGAGTTTCTGTCTGATCACGAGCGGCCATTCTCACGTGCAGCGATGATATATAACTAATTCTCCTGCAGACGATACGGCCATAAGCGTCACCTGGAATCGTCATCATCAAACAACTAGAAGTAATCATGGGCAGCACAGATCAGAACCTCCGAGCTTGGTGGAAGGAGAGCTCGGTATACCAGGTATATCCTGCATCTTTCCAAGACTCGACAGGTTCAGGTGTTGGTGATCTCAAGGGTATTATCTCCCGTGTTGATTACCTCAAGGACCTGGGTGTCGACATTGTATGGCTCTCACCCATCTTCAGGAGTCCCCAGGTTGATATGGTTTGTAGCCAACTCAAGTGAAACAACAGCATATATATATATACTAACCATAAACTCAGGGGTACGATATTAGCGACTACTACACCATCGACCCTCCCTATGGCGATGTCTCAGATGTTGATGTCCTCAAGGATATGCTTCATGAGCGAGGTATGAAACTTGTCCTTGATCTAGTAATGAACCATACCAGCGACCAGCACGAATGGTTCAAGGAGTCTCGCAAGTCAAAGGACAATCCCTACCGCGACTGGTACATCTGGAAGCCCGCAAAATACGATGCAGATGGCACCAGACACCCGCCTAACAACTGGGATGCTCACTTTCAAGGTAAGCATATTCTGAGTTCCGCTTCCAGAAGTCGAGACTTATTATTGTGGTAGGAAGCGCCTGGGAGTACGATGAAACCACAGACGAATACTACCTCTGTCTCTTCTGCAAGCAACAGCCAGACCTCAACTGGGAGAACCCTGCGGTTCGTAAAATGGTTCATCAGGTCATGCGCTTCTGGCTCGACCGAGGCGCCGATGGTTTCCGCATGGACGTCATCAACTTTGTCAGCAAGGACCAAGCATTCCCCGACTCGAACCTGTCTGTACTTCGTGGCCACGAGTACTACGCTTGCGGCCCCAGATGTCACGAATTCCTCAAAGAAATCGGTAGTATCCTCCAAGAGTATAATGCTTTCAGTGTTGGTGAAATGCCTTGCGTTCACGATGAACGTGAGTTGATCAAGGCTGTACGCGGTGACCGCGGGGAGTTGAGTATGATTTTCCACTTTGAGCTGTATGTAAACCTTACCCTTACGTTCCTGTTTTCCACTGAGCTGAGTATGATATAGGATGGATCTCGATCATGGCGTTGAAGGCAAGTTCACGCACCGGTCATGGAACCTCTCTGAGCTTAAAGCCACTACCCTCAAGTGGCAGAAGTTCATGTATGAGAATGAGGGCTGGAACGCCCTGTACCTGGAAAACCACGATCAACCACGAGCAGTCAGTCGTTTCGTCCGTGATGACCCCGAGCATCGCGTGGCCAGCGCAAAGCTTATTGCTATCTTCCTCGGCTTCCAGTCTGGAACGCCATTCATCTACCAAGGCCAGGAAATCGGTATGACCAACGTTCCCAAAGACTGGGGCTTGGAGGAATATAAAGACCTTGACTGCCTTCGCCACTGGGAGTAAGTTTGAGCGCAGCCAGATCGCAAACATCACTCACTGACAATCCTTATAGTCTTCACAAGGATGATGATACCGCAGCCATTGAATCCTACAAAGTCGAGTATCAGAAAAAGTCCCGCGACAACGCGCGCACTCCTATGCAATGGGACGCAAGCCCTAATGCAGGTTTCACCACCGCCGATGCCAAACCCTGGATGCGTGTCAACGACAACTACAAGGAGGTCAACGCCGCCTCGCAGACATCAGACCCCAGCTCTGTCTTCGGCTGCTATCGAAATGTGCTTCGGAAACGCAAGGAGCATGTCGATGTCTTTGTCTATGGTGATTTCCAACTGGTGGATGAGTCCAATGAGAAGATCTTTACCTACTCGCGACGAGCCGAAAATGGGGATACAGCTTTTGTTGTGTGCAACTTTACGGCTGATACAGTTGCCTGGACTTTGCCTGGCGAGGCGCGTGAGGTTCTGGTTAGTCCTATGGGAAGAACACTAGAGGACGTAAATGGGGGTGAAATCAAGCTGGCCCCTTGTGAGGCCTTTGCGGTTCTTCTCAAGTAGAGACGGAGTAGCATTGTCAATCAGCAAAATTGTCAATCAATATCTACTTTCGGGCTTGGAAAAAGACAGCGTCGGAACCAGTTGAGCACTGGTAGCAACAATCAGATTGACTCGTCTCAGAACCAATAAATACCTGTGTCTATGCAGCATGCGAAGTAAGACGACCCCCAATTGACAGTTATTCTCTTACATCCGACGTCCTGTCATACTTCCTCGTGTATCAACTCGCCAAGTGGCTTGCTCTCCTCCATAATCTCTCTGGCGTCAGAGGCAGACACCAACATATCCTCCATTATAAGTTGTACAGCAAGTTCGGCGACCAATACAGACTGTATGAAAGCCGCCGAACCGCGTCCGGCGATGACCCGGTCCTTTGCAGCCTTCTCCTTCAGCAACTCGCCAAACTCTTCCACAAGGTAGTCACACATGAGTTTGCAGCCTCGTGGGCCGTAGTACCCTGGGTTCAGGTTCCCCTCTTTCTTAAGCGACCTGACCTGGCCTGTCTCGATGTTGTCCGCATGAATATCGCGGAAGTGCGACTGTTTACCGTGAACAATCTTGGACAAATACTCTCGGTGGCCGCCAAGTCGTCCCTCGAGCCTGTCCCAATCAATGGAGGGATAGCCTCTTTCATTCCATGTTTCCATAGCCGTTTCTTTCTTGTGCTTTGCACAGAACCTTGTCTGCATTTGCACGTTCAGCCTCTTGCCGTTCGAGTAATCCTTAAGACTCTGCTCCGAAACAAGGTCCCCGCACCAAGGACACTGTGTCTTTCGATCTTGATGACTCTCATTATCTTCAGAAGGCATCTCCCTGATCGACTCCGTATCGCTAAGCTGATCCAGATCCGACAAGACTGGTGAAGATGTGATGCTTGCATTACCTGCGCCGCCGTCATCTAGATCAACGGGAGTAATAAACATCACAGGCACATGCTCCGGTGTTGCTTGACGTTCTGTTTCTCTTTTCGCCTGTCGTTTCCGTTCTTGTCTTGTGAAATGTTTAGGATCCCAGACGGCCCCACGGTGTTGCGACGACGCTCGTCTTTTACTTAGATCCTCGTCCTGTGAAAGTATGACCACCTTTGACCTCGTTTCTTTGGCTGGACTGGGAGAAGTTTCACTCTTCGCTGAGAGCAACGCTGTTCTGCCTGCCTTCTCAGGAGTTCCAAGGTCATCTTTTGGTACGGTTTTCATTGTGGCTCTTGACTTTATCGGGCTACTGTTGAGAGGCTCTAGTGTGACAGTTTTGAACTCTGCTTTATCAGAATTTTGGGGGCTATCTGGCAAGTCCTCATTCTTTGGATGTTGAAAGCCAATCTCATAATCTGAGTCGGTGGTCTTGCCTACGAGCAGATTAATACGAGCACAACAGATAGCTTCTGGCTCCACAAACCTTTCTTTGTTTGCGAGCCCTGCGAGCCACGAGACTTTTGCGATACTCGAGAGCTCTGAGAAGCACCCTTTTTTGACCCGAATGTGACTTTGGATGATTTTGTTTTGACAAACCCGTGCTTGGTTTTGAGATGGCTCGCCGAGCCTAAGGACGGCTCAACGTCAAGTTTCCTTCGCTTGATGCTCGTTGAAGATGCCTTTACAGCGTCGTTCTCCTGTTGGCTTGTACTCCGTGTAGTGTTTCTTTGAGTCTTCGCGGTGCTCGAGTTGGAGAAGGATGTGCGCTTGATATCACCCCGGTCCGGCTCAGAGTCATTAGGATTTTGAAGAGACTGACTGTCAGAACCACCCAGTTTCAAATTCAGAGTTGCAGCTGCGGGCACATCTTCTTCAGATTCGTCCTCGGATGACATTGGGGGAGCAGTGATATCTTCAGGTTGCTGTTCGAGCTTCCGCTTGCCAGCATCTTTTTCTCTGCCTCCGATGGTGCTTAGCAGCGAAGCAGGTTTTGCATTCCTGCTCATTCCGACGAATCTTTCGCGCATGACTAAATTCTGTTCCTCGGTTTTGGTGTGACTTTCGATAACCGGAAGGGGAGTTGTGAATTTGAGATTTAATGTTGATAGTAGTCAGAGTCAGAGTTGTTTCCACAAGGGAGAAATGAGCGAACGAAGCCTAAAGAGTATCCATAAGAAATCAACTGAGCAAACAAAGAAAGCAAAGGAATGTGAATCGAGGTCTGATGCGACGGCCACTAGAACAAAGCATTCATGTATATATGTCGCTTGTTCTTCACGGGTGCCAACTTCACTGATGCTTGGCCGGAATTCCGGTCAATCCCACCGGGCAAGTTACGCGTTACCAAGATAAACGCGCTCCTGCCCACCAAATTAAGCCCCCCGCCATGTGGCTCTTAGCACTGCTTGGGACCCGAATTAGCGCTGTAGGTGCGCTAATAGTCAGTGCTTCAGAGCAGAGCATCCCTTCCCAAGAAGGGATCCATCATCCAACCATCCAATCTGAAAGGGGGCGAAACAATGAACTTTTTTGAGCCGTTTGTTGTCTGAGCCGAAGCTACAGGACTGACTAAGATTCATAGCTGGTTGCTAAGTTCATTTGGCACAGAGCTGATGCATCTTGGGAAATTCACTGGCTCGTAATATTTTAATAACCGGAATGGCTCTCAACAGGAAGTACGCGGCTCTTCCAGATCTGGTGAGCCGCTACAGCTTCGACACATTACTCAACATGCTAACCATTTAGGATTCCGCTCCAGATATCTACGAAACCCCTGAGCTCACAGACGACAACTCTACAGTTCCCGTAAGCCTGTCATACCTTAACTACACTGGGCTTCTGTTCACATTCGCTACAGACGACCGCTGCTCGAACCCACTCGGACGACGAATTCTATGATGTGGAAGATGAGACACCTGGTATCTCACGATCTCGCCTACGAATAAACGAAGCTCGCTCTCGCTTTCTTCCCACAAACGTTGACGCGAACGGAGTGGACTTTTCGGACCGTGTTGACGGAAAACGCAAGTCCTACAAGGCCTCCAGCCGAAGGCAACGTATACTACAAGACGGCACTGAAGAGCTCGGCGACCTTTCAGACGATGACGACGATGAGAGCTTGGAACGACGAATTGCCCGCCTGAAGCGTGAGGTCGAGGAAGCAAAGAATGAATATGCGAAGCGCAAGGCCGAATCTCAGGCGCAGGTAGACGCCAGCGAAGCCACCAGCGACGATAGATTGACATCCCTCAGTCAAGTCTTGGATGAGATATCCAAACCCACAGGCCGCCGAGGTCCAGTTCGTACTACAAAGACGGTTCCATCTCCAAGCCAAGAAGAAAAAGCCGAAGAACCAGCAGGAGAAGATGTTACTTACATGGTGACATATGCGCCGACATACGAGCAAAGCCACGCTCTAGCTAAAGCAACTGACTTTGACCGTCGACTTTTGATGCTGGAGAAGGGATTGGGGATCAACAGTTCACTGATGTCAGAGGCCGACGCCAACGGCCTTCCTCGTGCGATTCTACCGACTTTGGATTCTATGAACAAGCAAATCTCTACTCTTTCCGAGGCTTCTACCGCCAATCTGGATGCAATTAGTCGCCGAGTACGAACGCTAGCCCAAGAGCAAGACAAGCTCAACGACTCTCGGGAAAAGGCCAAGTCTCTGAGAGAAGAGCTTGGTCGAAACGCCCCCACGGCTCCAACTGAAGAGTCTGAACAAGAAGCCAAGATCAATGCGCTCTATGGCATTCTCCCCACGATCGAGAATCTTACTCCTATACTGCCCCCGCTCCTTGACCGATTGCGATCCCTGAGAGCAATTCACTCAGATGCTGCAACAGCGAGTGACACGTTGACCCGCATCGAGAGGCAGCAAGCAGAGATGGCTGCAGAGTTGAAGCAGTGGAATGAAGGTCTTGAAAAAATTGAGGCTGCCGTGAAGGAAGGAAATGTTTCTATCGAGAAGAATAAGCAAGTTATGGAGGAATGGGTCAAGGACCTTGAGGAGAGGATGGAGGATTTATGAATAATGATGCCTGGTCAGATACCTAACACATAAGTCAAGTTGGCTCTGTGCGATCGAATCGCACGATAGATATTGAAGTAACTTGAACTTTTTCAAACTTGGTCCCTCTTTATTGTACCTGCTTATCCTTTAACCTCATGATTCTTGGCCTTCGGGCATAGACCAACCACGAGAAGGGCATGCGCCACAGTGGCTGGATGAAAGCTCTCGCATAAGCAATATTCCGTCCACCCCACACTTACAGTAGGAGCCTTCGGCTGAAGTGGGGTACCTGCCTTAGTTAAGGGCTTTGGCACACGAAAACCCTGACAAACACCAAAAATTGTCCCCAATCTCCAGCTCAACGTTCGCGACCACCGTCATCCACCACATCCCCTACAGTACGGCAATACTCCCGATCTTGCTCTTGAATTTCTTAGCTCACCATTCTTCAGCTCGCAGAAATGGATTCTTCGAAGCAACCCGTTAAGCTCGTCAAGGTTACCCGAGTGCTCGGCCGAACCGGTGCGTCCCCACGATTTCGATGACAGGAGATACTACAAACAGAAGGAATGAAATTCTGACAAGTTGAACAGGCTCTCGTGGTGGTGTCACCCAGGTCCGCGTCGAGTTCATGGACGACCAGACCCGATCGATCATCCGAAACGTCAAGGGCCCAGGTACGATAGCGAAATCCCCCACACACATACTCCGACGCGACAAGCGAGAGTCGAGAGTAAGAAGATGAAAAGAGTGTGAATACTGATGCTGTTACAATAGTCCGTGAGGATGACATTCTCTGCCTCCTCGAGTCTGAGCGTGAGGCCCGACGACTACGATAATTGTGTGCGTTCTGGTCCGGGGAGCAAAGGGGTTCTTGGAAGACGGTCAACGAACGGATGGTCTTTGCATGCTGAGGCGGGCACGCCTTGTATTGGGACAGGGGACTTGGAGCTGCAGATCACCCTGCTGGCACTCCAGTTCCATCTAGGAGTCACGGATCTGGCACTACGAAATCCAGAACAGTTCTTCTGCAGAATGGAATCGACCACGAAAAGTGAATTTTACTTTTTTTACGCGGCTCTCACGTCGCGACCGGCAACACTTTGGTCTCTCAAAATCGAACCCATGTGCTACGATTTTTAACGAGTTGAGCTCTATAGGTTATTGACCTAGCAGTAGGGGAAATCAAGCCTTTCTTGTTCAAGACCATTGTTCTCCATAACTAACCTCGCTTCACATCGTGATTATGGTCACGTGTATGATTTTTTTTGACTTCAAATTTAGGCGGGGCGGCCAGAGGAAATCTTCTTTCTTCAACATTTTTGCAAGATTTCTTCAGAACTCCAACACCTCTATTGGTAAGTCACGCCTTTTGCTTTTCACACATACTCCTTGGAATGATGCTCAAATAGCATGTATTACCTGAATACACATTGATGTACCTTTTATCACCAAGATCTCTGACCCCAAAACTCACTTCCTCTTTTGTTATCGAACTCTTATTTTTGGCCAGTTGGCTAACATACGAAAAAGAATCTCCTAGGTCAATCGTTCTAGCATGGCTTCGGTCCCCAAATCTCCACCTGGTCATTTTAATGTCCTCTATTTTGCCAGCGCCAGCTCCTTCACGGGGAAAGACTATGAACCCTTTCCAGCCACCATATCACTCAACAAGCTCTTTGTCGTGCTCGAGTCCATGTATCCTGGTATCAAAGCCAAGATTCTCGATTCCTGCCTGGTCACAGTCAACCTTGATTATGTAGACTCGCCTAGTGAAGAGGGTGCTGAAGACACCGTGATCCAGGAAGCAGATGAAGTGGCTATCATCCCTCCCGTCAGCTCCGGTTAAAGGATACTGGTCACAAATATCGCTCATTGTGTCTGTATTGTGACCCCACTGTGTTGTTGGAATCTTGTAGCCCCGTGTATGCCTGTCTCCTCGAGGCCTTCTCCTATGAATGTTCGGCATCTGGCAGCAAGGGTTCATTCACTGAATCTCTTAGTCTCCATGCCCTCCGCCGGCGATTGATATCTAACTGCCGCCACCCAGGCCACTTATCATAACGCCAGGACCAGCGGATGGCCATCACAAGAAGGACGGTCAACAGCACAAAGACAAGAGTGGACACGATAGCGACAATGGCCGTAAGACTCGTGATCGATGAAACTTGACACCCAAGAGGTCGCGTACGTAACTCCCATCGTTCTGCCCAGTGCGGACAGACATTCTCATCGTACGCGGGGGCGAGCAAAGGAATCTTGTTGCTGTTGGGTACACATGACCATGTCTGCCATCTGAATAAGTAAAAAGTCTATCTGAATTATAGAGTTCTAGGGGTTATACAAAGGGACACCAGCTGCAGTGTGAGGTTGAAAGACAACTCTTGCATGTTTGTCGTGACCAACAGCGTAGGAACTGCTCATCTTTGTGGTTCCTATATGAGGTAAAATTGGCCCGCATGACCCGAATTTCATCGTCGGACAACCAAGAAAAATTCATCCTTAGTCTCTGAAGCAAAAACGCTCGATGCAACAAACAAAGTCAGATACTACTAAATTATGGCAGTATTGGGGAGAAAGGCTGTCATCACATCTTGGACGTCAAGCGGGGAAGGGTATCATACATCGACCCCCTGTAGCCGCACGCCATGCTGCATACATACCCAGACATAAAAAGCTTGTTAATGATGAATTCACTATTATTAAGTATAGGGCTCAGACAAAGACTACCGAAACTTATAAAAGTCTTGAAAGAGAGCCTTGCACCACCCGTCTATAAGCCCAGCATTGTTTGCGATGCATCGGAGTATACTAGAATCCATAAAATAATCATATATTACCACTCATTGTATGGTTTCATAAAACAGTCTTATGATAAAGACCTGGCTCGCTCTCTGATCTGGCTCGCCCTTCTCACTCGCTGTTTTGTCTTTCTAATCTCTGCTCGTCTTCTTCTCGCCTGTTTCTCCCTTGTTTCTTGAAGCGGCTCGTCGCCCAGGCTCTCGAATGCCATGAGGTCAGCCAGAAACCGTCGGATGTGTAAACCTGTCTTTTCCCGAATGAAGGTATCAATCTGTTCGTTGCAAGCTGCTGAAGCCGCAATGTGTAGGCCTCTAAGAATATCGCGATCCATAATTTCGCCTTGGCTGTGATCCTAATATGTAGCCCTAAGGCTCCGGATTGATGATGTTCTTTGTGGTACATTTGGCCGGACAATCCTTCGGCTGGAGAAGCCTCGTGAGCAGACAGTAACATGATTTGGTGTTAACTGAGAGCTTTGATGTTCTTTCTTCCTCACAGGCGATGCCCTGATATTTTTCTGGTCTAAAATATTTTCTAGTGTAGGTGTCGAGATAAGCGGCTCGATCGGCGGCCTACAAACATCGTGCATAGATATTGATAATGCTTTTAGCCCAGGTAGGTCTGGCAAAGGCTTCTCAGAATCTTTTGTTGGCTGCGACCTTTGAGAGTTAAGGTATCCATCAGGCAAGCTTTGGTAACGTTTTGGGCAAGATTGAGCCAATAGAGGTTGACTGAGATCCTTCTACGATCGGATTGGTCTAATACTCGGACTCTGGTCTTGGGCTGGTTTCACTAAATGGGAATTGGATACGTGATTGTCATGCCTGGTGAGAGAACGGTGACTCTTCGGGGGTTCGCTAGTATGGTGTTGTTTAGTCTTCCGTATTGACGGGCTGGAGCGGAAAGTGGGCGTTTGTGGTCCAGAAAAGAATGCCTGTTTGTGCGGTTTCCTCTTTTGCGCATCTTGAGCACCTCTAGAGGCTGACTTTGCAGTTTGTTTATCGAGATTCTTTTGTTGGTGCGGCTTCTTCTTATCCAAAGACGCCATGTTCGGCCATTCCGGAAATGCGTGCATTTGAGCCTTGGGAACCTTTGACGTAGGCCCGGTCAATACTTGGTTCTTTGAATCAGAGTCTTGGTACAAAGGCTTCGGTTTGGTTACAAGCTGAAGGCACTTCTAGTCTCTCCATCGATCTATATCCCCAGGATGACAGGGTGGACACCAAGATTGAGACTCCTGGGCCACAGCGGCCAATTTCCGTCCTCGAGGTTGATCCTGATCGACCATGGCATATCTCCACTCATCCATTTCTTTTATAATAGGAAACGGGATTTCTGTGCTCGAGCTTTGGCACCCTGGATTCCTATCCATTTGGGTGAGATGCGCTCCTTTGATACGAACTTGAGATGCTTGGTCTGTCGCAGCTTGGGCCTTGCCAGAAGTAACTGGGTGAGAGAAGTATTTTAACTGGTCATTGGATGTAACAGCGAGCCCGGCAGCTTTGAATTCGGAACGAAAAGGAACAAGTGCTGATATAGTATGAAGGCTGGTAGTAGAATGAGGTGGCGTTGGGGTGGAGATTGGTAGCTTCCCTTTGGCGCCTGACTGCTCAGCAAATCGGTGAAGCTCCTGGGTGAAGCGATCTAATGCTGCTTTTTGACTGGGACTTCTGGATTCGTTGTCAAGGCTGTCCGACAATTGGGGCGCCGGCTGCTTCAAACTGTGTTGTGTCTGTGTGGCTCCATCTTTGATGGACAACATTTGCAGTTGTTGCGCAATGTTCCTTGATATGGCCTCTACAAGTTGATTGTTTATATCGGGAGCTTGTGGAGTCGCAGGGTAGCTGCTAACGCCAACTATCGCAGGATGTTGCGATGAGGGGGTACCTATCTGCGCTTCCACAGCGATTCGATTAAGTGGATGATCCTCAAATGTTGAACGGGGCGGTCGTGTTGTGGGCGTTGACGGACCAGCTTCAGAGCTGTGCAATGGACTGACGGCCTTGCAAGTCTGCGTCAATGCTGTCGTGTTGGTTGTCGAGAAGCATGCCGAATTCGGGGATATGTCTTGTGCAGACGGTGAATCACGATCAGATTGGATATTGTGCCGATTTCCAGTGCTAGAAGGTTTAGGAGCAGAGTTGAGATGATGATCTGTTTCATCTCTTTTAATGACTTGATGAGATTCAACTGTGCTATCAGTCGCACTAATAACGCTTCTCGGGTTACTGCTCGTGAAGTTTGTCTGCAGCGCTGGGTGATTCACCGACGAACCTGGTCGGTAGCCACGACGTTGGCTTCTTGCGACTTGATATCTCGCACGCGGAGGTCGTCGTGATAGAAAAACAACATGTTGGCAATGTCTTGAGCTTCCACCAAGGGAGCGAGCTGCGTGGACGCTAGGGAGGGAAGACGAGCCATGGGAGTCAAGGCTAGATGCTGCTGTGGCCATTTCGTGGCTCACAAGTAATGTAGTCTCCAAAAAGAGTTATTGAGATAAGAGCGAAAGAGAGAAAAGGCCTTGATTAAGTCGAAAGCACGGGGGTCATAATACGTGGGATTGGTGATGAGGACAAAATAGTTGTAGTTGATGTAGAGAGAAGCAATGCCTTGGGGTATTCGGGCCCAGGAAGAAATGGCAGGTGCTAGGTATACAAGAGGAAAGTCATTTCGTGAAGTCTCCAGTCTCAGGGTCGTGAATCATTCCCTAGAGGAAAGAGCCGACGGCTTAAGGTTGTTTAATGGACATCTTTGATGCCGGGTGATGCGTAGACTTCAAGTTGACGTCGTCCCTTGCGTAGAAGAAACTCAATGGCAGCAAAGTCGCGCTTGTCGATGCTTAAGTTACGAGCAAACTCGTTTCTAGAGTATATGTTAGAGAATGCCATTAGTGGCTATGATCAGGTTGAAGCAAACCTAGCAAAGCTCTCAAAATGTGAGCGAGTGGTCTATTCAACTTCCAAGTTAGTTACAAGACATGCACAACCTTGAACAATTGGTTCCTACCTGTGGCTTCTTGCGACTCTCCCTAAGACAATTACGGTAGAGGGCTAGAACCTCCTTCTGGAGTCCTGAGAGGCGAGCCATGTTGATTGATGAGAATTGACTGAGCTTCTGGAGATGATGTAGGTAGGTATTGTTCAAGTGAGAAGTTTGATCAAAGATCCAATAGATGATGATGATGTTGTGGAGCCACCACTTCCGGACTGGGGGTCTTTACAACCATCAGCTCGTCAAGCTGCCGCGTCTTCTTTGAAATTTTGTTGTTACGTGAAGATTCTTGCGTTGCAGCTAATAAACAGTCTTGTTGGGTTTGAGTTGTGAAATTCTTTACATGAGTATGAGTCTCAACGTTATATGTAGGTAGGTAGGTAGGTATATAGTAATTTCTCAGTCTCTTTTGAGTTCCCCCCTCCATAGATGGCAACCTGGTTCACCAAAGATAGACTTTGTTAATTCGTACCACAAACTACTAAATTGCTACTCAATTGTCCATGGCGTCCATGAGTAATCCTATGGAGTTTTACGTTTTACTATCAATGCCTAACATACCTTACAGTACCTACCTACCTACGTAGGCAGAGTGCGGAACTGCAAGCGGAATCATATCCATCCATTACAGGCCAGTAGTAGGCGGATCCCAATGTAAACTTCGCCAAAGCACGCCCGGCTATGCAGTGTAGATTGTACAGTAAACTTCATCTTCCTCAGCTTCCACGTACAACTACGTCAATACCTTGCCTCACCTCTTCTGGGCTACAATAATCCTCTTTCAGGCCACGCGCACTCTCCCGAGACACACTAGGGACAGAGCTGAAACTCGGTTTCGTCCCCTAATGGTCCCTTGGCATCATGTGGCACTTTGCCCGCTCTTGCAGGACATGTTCAAATGATGACCAGGCAAACGTATGCGTGCCACCGCATACAGCATCTTATTGGCAGAATACTACCCATACCAAACTCTCAAGGCATTCCAGGACTCGATGGCTTCCCAAAATAGCGCTTTCAGGGCTGATTCTGCCTCTTCAAGGATGCCTAATCAATGTGATAACCAAGTGGCGATAATCCTGTTCTCCCTGGACAGAGGCAGATCAACCTGGGGCTCACATGTTCGCATCTTCTCTTACAGGGCATTGGCCAACCAACTGATGATTGATTAGCCTACAATCGGCCACCAACAGCCTCACAGCCTAGACCAACGAGCTGCAGATCCAAGGCTCTTCTCATCTGCTCGCAAGCCCTTTATATAGCTTTGTGTTAGAATAGAATAGGTAACACCATCGACATATCAGGCCAGTCCAACTAGGAAGTCAGTCGCCTTAGGTACTCACCAAAGACCTCAAGCGTTATCAACACCAGCTTTGAATTAGAGCTTCTGGATTCTTGACCCCATCTTTGGACCTTGTAACCCTGAGAAAGAAGACGCTTACTAGATCGCATTCTTTCAACTCAATATGACAACAGTTCCGGGCTTGAGTCGCGATCAACATCTCATGCCTGGCGCTTTCGGGCCTGAAGATTATATCGACTTTTACGCAAATCCCTTCGGAATACTCGATGGCATAGAATCCGCCTGGAAAAATCGAGAACCACAAGTTTCCTGGTCGGCTAAGAACTTACCAGACCTCAATATTGTTGACTTTGACTGGCACAAGTACGACCCGCCTAGTGCCTTGAGAAAAGCCCCCAATATCACATCTCAGGTCTTACTCGATGTATTATGGTCTTCACTCGAGAATGTCAAAGCAAGAAATATCAAAGAGGATCGCGAAAAGAAGGAAATTGAAGAACAATGCCAACTTGCCGAGAGTGACAAAGGAAAAAGCAAAGAACCATACCTGCCCATCATTATCCCTGCTAAGAATCAGATCGAAGATGCCAACACCGAGAGCCAAGTTTTAGTCGACCCTCAACCAGATTTGACCACGCGAGTTACTGGTCCTGCTGTTATAGCCAAAGCCGACGTAAAAGCTAACAAGAAGCGTATGTTTGCGCTCCGTCGATTCTTTCAGCGTAGCAATGAAAGGGGTGAGAGTAGTGCCATGGGTGCAGCTCTCGGGGCTTTGCGAGAAGTGGCCGAAGAAGCCGAGCATAGCAGAGCAAGTTCGAATCATTTAACCAAGCCTAGCCCTGTGGTGGAGGTGTAAGTTTTGATATCTGCATGTACCACATTCACTCGCTAAAGACTCCCAGTGAATGCGTCTCCTGTCTAGACGACTTTCATCCAAAGAACGTTATCAAGGTGCCGTGTCACAGTTACTGCCACGATTGTTTTGTCCGCCTGGTTTCTACTGCATGTCAGAATGAGCAGCAGTGGCCGCCTAAATGCTGTCTGAACGAGATTCCCTTCAAGATCATACTGCGCTTCATCCCTGCCAATCTCAAAAAGACATTTGAAGAGCGATCCAAAGAGTGGGAGCTCCCAATCGGCGAAAGAGTGTACTGCAGTGATCCGAGTTGCAGTCTCTGGATCAAACCCAAGCGCATCGACATTAGCAGACGCCAAGGTGTCTGCGATCGTTCTCATCAAACATGTACCATATGCCGTGGGCCTGCTCATTCAGGCGAGGAGTGTCCCCAGGATGTTGATATGAATCTTACAAACCAACTAGCCGAAGACGAAGGCTGGAAAAGGTGTTTTAACTGCCATGCCTTGGTGGAACATCGAGAGGCTTGTCAACATATGACTTGCAGATGTGGCACCCAATTCTGCTATGTGTGTACTCGTCGATGGCGAACATGCACCTGTACAATGGAGCAGCTTCGAGAACTTAAGGAGGGAGCTGCTGGTCGACGGATAGAGAGACTGGACAAACAGCTCGCTGAAGCTGAAGAGTTACGAAAAATTCTCTTGCAGATCGAGGAGTTTGAGCGGGAGGAAGCCCTCAAGGCTGAGCTGTTACGACAAGAGCAGGAAAGACTGGAAGAAGAGCGCCGGCAGCGCGAGCTGGAGGAAAGGGTACGACAGGAGAGTGTTCGTCTCAAGGATGTTGAAACCAAATACCAGGAGTTGCGAATTCTGCTCGATCAATTGCATGAGCTACAGCAAGTATTACTGGACGTCGACCAGGAGAAGGAGGCTGAGATAATGAGCGTCAACATCAGGACTGTAAAGGATGACTTGGAAAAGAAGCATGAGACCGAACGGTCTGACCTTGAGACACTCATGTTGTCGAAGATGGCGGATAAAGAATACGCACTTAACAAGGACTCCCAGATCCGGGCAGCTGAAGAGAATGACATCGAAGAAGCCTACCACGAGCGACTCAAGGCCTATTGGGGAAACAAGAAGGGCGGAGAACAAGAGATCGAGTCTGCTATGCTAGCTTTGAGGAAGCGCATGGACCAGAAGCATCACGCGTGGCAGCAGTGGAAGACTGAGCAGCTCAGGGCCTATGAGACCAAACTCGAAGATAACAGGACTTACCGAGAGGAGCTCATGTATAGCGTCAAGCACCGGTTGTGCGACTCATGCAACGAAAAGGAGACAGAGATGATAAGGCGCATGTCAGCCGAGAAGAAGTGGCTCCAGGTTTTAATCCTAGAGAGGGAAAAGTTGCTGGCTGAATGGGAGGTTCAGGAGGTTGAAGGTGATGCGGATAGCTTATTCGCGCCCGATTCAGACGATTCCGTAGATATGCATGATGTTACTACAACAATGTTGTAAATAGAGTGAAACAAATAGTTCGATTATACTAGATTTTATGACATATACTATTTGTAAGTCTACAGAAATTATTCCCGTTTTTTGAAGATATTCTTGATTAACCTGATCACGTGCACACGACTTGCACAAAAAACCTCTCTTTTGATATCGTCAATAAATAGGTACCTATCCAACATCGAAGTCAAGGCTAACCAGAGTGTATCACCACAAAATTTAACATCGTCTATCTGTTACCTTTTCTGTGTCAATATGCCGATCGGTGACACGGGCAAGCCCGCCCAGTAAGTTCAAGCAGACATGTCCAGGGTATACTCTGCTAACACGGAATGCAATATAGTCCACTCAAGATCTTTGATGTTACCAGGAAGCAGGATCGTTTTTTGTATGCTCTTGCGCCTATGGTACGATATGGAAAGGTATCTTTTGCTTTGGTCTCTTACATCTCCAATATGTCAGCTCACATAAAGTCAGCTTGCTTTTCGACAGACAGTTCACAAGTATGGAGTTGATCTCGCGTGGAGCCCCATGATTCTAGCGAAAGAGTTTAATCGTAGCAGCGTTGCCCGGGATAGTGGTAAGTCACGCATATGCTTAACGAGTACAGATACAAAAGGACTAACGTATATAAACAGACTTGACTGTCTCTACTCTACCCAATCAACCGGCTACTATTGTCCAGTTTGGGGCAAATGTCCCCCTGGAGCTCGCCCGAGCATCCGCTCTCGTTGCCCCAGACGTCCAAGGCGTTGATCTCAACTGCGGATGTCCTCAGTCCTGGGCTTGTGCTGAGAAATTAGGCGCTGCTCTGATGAACCATCGCGAGCTGGTCCGGGACATGGTCGTTGAAACTCGGCAGCGTCTGAAGAGCGATGGATGGGGCGTTGGCCTCGAGGCTGATATTGACAATCCCAAGGGTCGAAGTGTTAGTGTCAAAATCAGAATTCATAATGATCTCAGGTAAGACTTCCTTGATCATATACCAAAGGGAGCATTGACTCATTAATTAGACAAACCATGGACTTTCTAGACACAGTGATCGGACATCCTCAAAACCGTCTGGTTGATTGGATCACCATACACCCAAGAACAAGATCAACGCCATCCACAACCCCAATCAAAACCCAGGCACTTGAAATCCTAACAGCAAAGTACGCCGGAACCATCCCTATACTCCTCTCAGGAGACGTCTTTGACCTCAGCACTCTTCCCTTCCAACCCACCATCAACACTAACAACGACGCACCCCTGTTGCCAACACTAGATAAGCTGGCTCTCAACGACACAAACTCAGCCGTCAACATGTCTCGTCCAAGCAACACCCATCTCTCAGGATTCATGTCAGCCCGCGGCCTGCTCGCCAACCCGGCCATCTTCGCTGGCTACTCTGCCTGTCCATGGGACGCCGTCGAAACATTCATGTGCAACGTTACGCGCGCACCAGTACCGTTCAAGCTAGTTCAGCACCACATTATGGAGATGACGGCTCCTGGAATGGGATCTGACAAGACTTCGCTGCTGGACAAGAAGGAGCGTGCTGAGATTATGAAGTTAACTAATACCTGTGAAATAATGGACTTTCTCGACGACAAGATTGAGGAGAAGACAGGGAGAGTTGGTGGTTTGAGACGAGACCTATGAATACGTCTACAACATCATTCGTCACTTGGTACAACGACCTTGAGCCACGAAACGACAGAGCATGGTATCTCATTCATGGCTACGGAAAAACAACTCTTGCTACTACCTAAAACTACAGAGCCCCCAGACGGTCCGCCTCTTACGCCAACGGTCAAAGGCCACTCAGAACGCTCTGAATGCCCACCGTCCCCGAGTCGTCACGCCTCTGCACAAAAGCCCGAAAGTCGGCTCTCGACAGCTTGCCTCTCACGCCCGACGCCGCAAGCGTCCTCGTCTTCTCGCGGAGCGCTTCAGGCCCGACTATGAAGAGGGACCCAATCTCGGTGAGCATCTCGACAGCGGAGCCAACCTCCTTAGTTATGGGCCACTCACGCATCGTGGAGACGTACTTTGCTATATCCTGCGTCACCATGAGACCGCCCGTCGCGTTGACTTGGAACTTCTTGAAGTGCTCAAAGAGGAGCTTGAGGAGTACCAGAGCTAGTTCGGTAAAGAACTTTTCCGAGTTGTGACCGTCGATGGCTTGACGAGCAAGCCGGTGGACGCGGGCCAGGAACGTGCAGATGCTGAGGCACGTTGGTGTCTGAAGCGAGTCGAGTTCGACCTCTCTTGGTCTGAAATCCTGTTTCTTCTGGCCGTTCAATGATTTTGTTACCCAATTGGAGACAACGTCAATGGTGCCCTTTACGACGTTGTTTGTCTTCTTTTCAATGTTACTAATGGCCACCCTCTTCTGTGCTTCCATGCTCCGCCTGACTGTTGTGTTTGATTCCGCGAGGCGGATGAGGACGACGGTGATGAACCGATCCATGAGGCTCGTAATTGTGACAGCCGGCTGTATCGTCGGCAGGTATGATAGGTCGGGCTCGGTCTTCGTGTTTTCCTGTACAGAGACCTGGTCAAGAGCAGCGTCGAGCGTTGTCTCGATATAAACTTGACCCAGACTGGTCAGGAGCAGGTTGAGGAGGGTATTCACGTCTCTGGGAGTGTCTGTTTGCGATCCAAGCTCAAGCGTGCGCTGGACACTCTCGGCCAACCACTTGAGCATACGTTTGGCATTTGCTACGCTCAAAGCACCGTCCTCTTCTGAGACCTCGATTTCGTTCTTGTTGTCCTTGTCCTTGTCTTGGACGCCGGCAACACGTAACATCATGCGCTTTTGTGTAGACGTGAGCTCTGAAGAGTCGAGACGCTCGATGTAGGCATCCTTCGCGGATGCAATCAGCTGCGTGCCCTGCTGAGCAAGCGATGCCATGAAGCCAGTGGGCGCCTTCTTCCGCCTTGAATGATATATGCTGTACTTGAACAACAAGGAGCTGTACATTTCCTCGAGGCTCTTTCTTTCTCGTTCAATGTACGAGTTGCCTATCATGTATGGGACAAAAAGCTCTTCCATCTGCTGGTCGAGAGTATGTGCTATCTGGGCAGAGCAAGGCTCGGGATGTTCTGTCAAGCCGTGCGACTTGAGGTCCTCGACTAGCGACCCGAGATAAGTTCTTGATGAGTGTAACGCTCTCAGAAATGCCAAGGAAGAGATCTTGTCAGTTTCATCCAATACCATTTCGAGCCTCTGTTGGATTGACTGCTGAAATATTCGTTGGATGAACTTGATGAGCACTGTTTCGTAATATGGGAAGGCCAGCTTAATCTGGTTGGACTCGTCCTGCATGACAATCTTGATTTCGTCTAGCAGGTTCTGCAAGCTTGGTTCTACCGTTGGTGGCTCTGAGTCGGGATCTGCAAGCTGTTCCCAAGTTTCGCTGTCGACTTGAACCTCATCGGCGAGGAGTTGGTCTCGGTCCAGGAAGAAGGCATGTTGGTTGACAAAGGCCGCAATAACACTAGCCCCTCCGTTGAAGTCGTAGAGGACCTTTGCACACTCCATCATGTCGCCATAGTTGCCCTTTTTGTTGCTGTTCTCGAACTGTTGTAGGAGATCTTGCTCGAGTGTCTCGCAGAACTTCTCTAAGACTTCTCTGGTGTTATGCAGCCTTATGTTTCCCACCACACCGTTTGTGAAGCCGCCATTTCGATGACCGTTTGTCTGGCCCCATGATGTCGGGTCCAGTCGCTGACTGATGCGCATAAGCTGTCTTACGATCATGGCACAACGCACTTTGTGTTCGGAGCCGGCCTGCCTTTGGACATCTTGTAGAAGTGATAATTTCCCGGTCTCGCTAACCTCTGTCCAACACTGGATCAGGAATATGGCATCGTTGGCACGCCGTCGCTTCTTGTCGAGGTCCTCAAGCTTCTCGCCAATTTGAAGCGCAATATTGCCGTGCGCACGAGATTTGGCCATTCCATTCTTGTATGAGTGTTCCTGGTTGAGAGAGAGGTCGAGTTGTTCGAATGCCCGCATCGACTCGTCGAGCTTTTGACCTAGGGTTTCGAGGGTTGAATCGTGGGCTACCTCTGCGCGGCGCACATGCGACATGAGTTCCGATTCCTTCTCCTGAAGCTCAGCTCCAAGAGAGCCGAGTTGATCGAGGGCATCTAAGATGTTGGGTTAGTATAATTGGCATTCTATTCCAGCCAAATAGTATTCGTCCTACTCTCAAATGTCCGGATCAGGGGCTTGGGATCGAAGGGTGTTTGCGCAGTGTCAGACCGTCGATTCGAAGGTACAGCGCTCTCTGCGAGACTGTCGACAAAGTCACGGACGATAAAGTCCTTGTTAGAAAAGTCATCGAGGGTGAAGCTCGGCCCCCTTGGAAAGAGAGCCTTGGGACCTGAAGCGGTGCGCTCCATGATGTTTATGCTGACGAGGGTAGAGGCGCTACATGTGGAGAGGGATCATCGACGGTGAGGCTGAAGGTAGACGACGAGAAGAGGTACGTAGAGGCTGAAACGTATTCGCGGAGCCGCGTCGTTATTTTAGGTTGGTTGTCGATCATGAAAGGTTCATGCTAGCTTGGAATGAGATGGCGACAGGTATCGATAACTGTACCTACCTATGCATGTACAGTCTGATGCCTGCTGTCGCAGCTTTAGAGGCTCAGCTACAGCACCCAAGCCCCGCGATCAGCTGCCAATTTCCAGTGGCCAATGGAGGAGCTGAGCCACAGGCACATACGTGAAAGCCAAGGGCTCCAGTGGAGAAGAGCGACGTAACCCGTATCGCACCGCCACGACTTGGACTTTCTTTGCCTTGCTTAAACACGTCTGCCCACTGTGCTGGTTTAACTTATAAGCTTACCCATCCTCGGCTGTCGCAATCCCTGATCTTGAATATTTATCAAGACTTGAAGCTCTGTCGCCAATACTTGGTCTTTTTTCAGATACCCCTTTGCAAGTTACAATCGCACGTTAGACAGCCTCCCGAGGCTGCACCTACAATCATGCCCTTGATGACAGCCCGTGATCGTGAGGCCTACAGGGCCGACGATAAGCAGAACCATACCCTCATAGGCGAAAAGGAGAGGCAGAGAATGCTCCAGGTACGATAGCGACGCGCCCAAGCCTGCGATGCCGTTCCATAACTGATTATTCGCAGTCATATCTTCCTAAGCCCAACGATCCACCGCCTACCCTCAGCTCGAGCTCTCGACCGCAGCGAAGGTCGCGATTAGGACTCCGTCGCTTCGTTCTAAACCAAATTCACGTCCTCATATTTGCCATCATGCACGGCGTCTTCTCGCTCTACATCAAGCTGCGCCAGACGTGGAACATGGTTGGCTACCAGATCTCGTCTGTTGTCAAATACCACCACGGCACTCCGCAGTACATTAAGAAGGACCTGTTAGGCTTGTCAAAGAAGCCTAAGCACCTGAGTGTTATTCTGAAGCTCGAGGAAGACCATAGCACAAAGGCCGATATCGAGCGACTTGTTGATGAGGTAGCCGAGATTGCGACGTGGTGCGCCTGTGCTGAAATTCCCATGCTCTCTGTATATGAGAAGACAGGTGTGTAGCTAGCTGTACTCATAAGCTTTCTGTGCCGTTTATACTGAAATGGTTTAGGAATTCTCAAGAAGCATATGCCTCAAGTCTACGATGCTGTCAGCCAAAAGTTCACATTCTACTTTGGCATTGAACAACCCAGCCTCACCGTTACGTCGCCTCACAAGGAAGACCTACCATCGACTCTCGACGAGAAGCCAAAGGAGCATCTGCGATTGCACTTGATCTCACAGCAGGATGGCCGGGACTCAATGGTCGATCTCACCCGCACTTTGACCGAAATGTCCCAGAAGGGCAAGCTTTCTCCTCGCGACATCTCCATGGAGTTGATTGATGCCGAGCTTTCTGAGGGCATCATGACTGAGCCTGATCTTCTCCTCACGTTCAGCCCCTACCTTGAGCTTTCGGGATATCCGCCCTGGCAGATCAGACTGACTGAGATTTTCTGCCTACAAGATAACGAAAGAGTCGGGTATCAGGTGTTCCTCAAGGCTTTACAACACTACGGCAGAGCCCAGATGCGTCACGGTAAATAGGTGTTTTATATCTTACGTTTCCTTGTTATTTCCATCACATAACTTAGTACAGTAATACTACTTAAACTAACGATTTCCAAACCAACATTTCTCTCGCCTCCTTGTTCCATCTATACACCGGCCCTGTCCCAACATTGTAATTGTAGTAATTCTCCGTACCCCCTTTGATCATTGCTCTCCGAAACGTGATGTTGATCCTCCCCCCATCCTCCTGGTTTTTCCCGGTTCTCTTTGGTATAGAATGCAGCCAGTTTGACTGCGTTTTCCCCCGCATCAAAACCATATCACCACTACCAAGTGGTAATTTCAGCGGTTTTGCACTCATAGCAGGAGGGTTCGTAGCATTCGGAGGAGGCGGTTTGTGCTTCATGAGAAAGTCTCGGCGAGCTCCTAGCGAAAACGAGGCAATGGCTGGATCGCGGCCCAGGAATTGTTCGTCGTCGCTGTGAAAGCTTATGCTGTCGGAGCCAGACGCGTAGTAATTCACGAGACAAAAGTTGTATTTGCAGCCCGTGGCCAGCTCAGTTCTTCTACGGAGCTCATCGAGACATTTTGGAATAGGTCGGGGCGGATACTTTGCGTATCGTTTATCCAAGGCTCTGGAGTTGGTGTTGGCGTCCATGGGTAGACCTTTGTCGTCAAACTTGGATGTCTCGTCAAGACCAAATACAGTTGTCCACCTGGCATTTTGTGTCAGTACGGATCTTTCAGGAAGCAATTTCCTCACCTTGGTGTTCGTATTTGAGTCTCTATACTGCCACGCTTGATCTTATACTCGACTCTGTAAAAGGGGAGCTCTGCGCGGAGAAATTCAAAGAGCCTCCAAGCAACGGGAGTCGTGATGAATGGCTCAAAATACAAGAGATCCAAACCAGGCTGGTCGTTTATTTCTCGTCCAGGTTGATCTGGTAGAGTAGCCAGTTCATTGCTTAGAGAGGTTGGGAGGTTCTTGATGGGATGAGGATAGTGTTGGTGCTCGGAGTATGTGGCCTTGAATCCTTATCAGAAACATAAGAATTTGGGATAATATCTGTAATACCGTACTGATTCCGTAATCGCATCATTTGTAGAAAGGATTTCAGATCCTGTTTTGGGCTTTTTTATCGTAGGGCTGAAGAAGGCATCGAGAGTACGCTTCTTGGACATGGTGTTGGTGTTGAGGCTGTAACTGATCAAAGCTGTACGAATGATGAGTTTAGGCAAAACAAGCGTGATTTTTGTATTTAGTATTCGTGGCTACCAAGTACTTTACTGTCCATTAATTGTTATATGTGAACGAGGATGTCTCTTAATGCAATCCAAGTCGTGACATCACCTCCAATCCCCAGCCTTCTCACGTCTAAGTTGAATGTGGCACTCGTCTGTGGCTGTGCATCAACAACTGGCTTTCTCTCTCCAAAGCCCTAAAGAAAAAGCTCATCCCAGCCTCACTTTGCAGGGTCCAAAGGCTGAACAACCCTTGTTTGACGCATGTCAAGTACAAAATTGGCGATACTCAGGAGCAAGGCTTCCATCACTTCACTATGGATGTTAGTCTTTCAGCTTGAACAGAGATACAGTGTAACAAAAACTAATAATTAAAATAATTAGAAAAACTCTCAGCTGCGAGAAATGAGCCTGTTCCGAGCCCCCGCCGCTCGTGCGGCAAAGACACTCGACAGGTCTCTCTTTGCAAAGACGCTGAATGCTGCTGCGGCCTCTATAAAGGAGAATAGACTCCTCTCGAAGTACCGCAAGGATCTGGAAAAGACAAATGAGGTTCTCTTCATGGAGAGGTTTAACCCTATACGACCTGACCCTGATCCGTCGCTTGCTTCTCAGGGCAGAAGGTGTATTGTCTTGGCTCCTCAGATTAAGTCTAGCTGTGAGTTATGGGCCCTTCCTATGCCAGAGAAAGACTGACTGACGAAAGAAATGAATATAGCTCCAGAGACATGGAGTACTATTCTTCAAGAAGCCTCCAATATCGGTGACCTTAAAGTGGTGCCGTATAATGTTGAGATTGGCTATGAATTCTGGTCGTACCGTATGTAACAGAGCCTGACTTTGCTCGCAAGCAACAAGACTAACATGAGAAAGTGGATGTCATGAAGTCTATACTTCCAGAAGACCTCCACGAGGAGATCCCAAGTGGCTTCAACACAGTCGGACACGTTGGTATGTTCTCATAACATAACTCTATGACTTGTCAGACCAAACTAATGCTAACCTTGACAGCCCATCTCAACATCCGTGATCAGTACCTACCCTACAAAAACATCATCGCCCAAGTCCTTCTGGACAAGAACCCTCATATCAAGACCGTCATCAACAAAATCGACAACGTCGGTTCAGAAAACGAGTTTAGGACTTTTGTCTATGAAGTCCTCGGCGGCCCTGACGACCTCAACGTCGAGGTGAGCGAGGCCGGATGCACCTTCAAGTTCGACTACTCCAAGGTGTACTGGAACAGCAAACTCGATACCGAGCACAAGAGGATCGCGGGCCTCTTCAAGCCGGGCGAGGTCGTGGCAGATGTCATGGCTGGCATCGGGCCATTTGCTGTCCCAGCTGGTAAGAAGGGCGTCTTTGTCTGGGCCAATGACAAGAACCCGGAGAGCTACCGTTACCTTGAAGAAGCGATCCGGAGGAACAAGGTGAGCCTCTTAGCGAATATCGACTCATCATGATCCGATACTAACATTTTCTTACAGGTTTCAGAGTTTGTCAAGCCTCACAACTACGACGGCCACGACTTCATCCGCACGTCCGCAGACCTTGTCCTCGAAGCCTCAAAGCGCGGTGACTGTGCCGTGATTAAACCCCCAAGACAGCCAAGGAACTCTACCGCACCGCCCCCGGAGCCTGTCCGGATACCCGTGCCACCGACCATCTCGCATTTTGTCATGAACCTTCCAGCATCTGCCATTGAGTTTACTCACAACTACCGCGGTCTGTACCACGGCCATGAGGCGCTTTTTGAGCCTCACACCGAAGCAAAACTTCCAATGGTGCACGTGCACTGCTTCTCAGTCAAGGCTGATGATGAGGCGCCACTCAATGACATCTGCGAGCGGATACGCAAGGAGATTGGCATATTGCTTAAGCCAGGTGACCCCGAGAATGAAGGTGAAGTCCTCATATACGATGTCCGAGACGTTGCGCCGGCAAAACGAATGTTTTGCGCCTCATTTCGTCTGCCGCGCGAGGTTGCTTTTGTTGAGAGGTCTTAGACGGTCGATCGATAGCCCCCGGCGATTCGGCCGGGCGGACGGCCGGAGAAGGGGGGCTTTTTTCCAATGCCAATGTACATTAATGCAGGATGAGGCCTGGGACTCTAAGCCCGCGACAGTCAAGAACAGGGCCACGCTCTATCGGACACTTACCGTCGACATACGGCGCTTACAGTACTTGTCGCTCCATATGGCCGGGTGTTGTGTCCCACGGCCCGTTCAGGCACGATGACGCTCGAATGATAGCCGCAATAACGGCCGAGACCCGCCGGAACGTTGGAGAAACGGCCAAAGAGCCTTTGCCTGCAGCCGGTCAAGCAAAGGGTTGCCATATCCTGACAGATCGACGATGCATACATAGAAATACAAGGAACACATCTCACAGCTTCTTTGCTATGCTTTGTTAATAAACAAGCTCACAAGCGCCAAGATAGACGTGGCACACCCCTCACAAATGACCCCTGGCACCCCTGCTCGTGGCTTATCTTGGACACCCTCTCTGTGGACAGCTGACTCCCTCTTGAACAACGCAGACGCACCCCTCCAGATCCCGAAGCCTGCATCCTCGCATTGCACGGCATCACCGTTGAACAATATGGATGCCTTGCACCGCAGTGCGTCGTGCATACATACACATTGTGCTGAAGCTGACGCGCACACTGTTGTGAAACTTGGAAGAAACCAAGACTAATATGAAAGCCCATGAAGGATTGGAAGAGCAATTAGTTGTTTGGGATAGCTTTAAAGCCAAGAGAAAAAGAAAAAGAGAAAAAGAAAAAGAATTTACTTGAGTTTGACGTTTTCGACACCCATCCCATGAGATTCTTTGTGTGGCTTCAAGGTGTCAGTTGTCATGATCAAGTTTCAGATTCACCAACCTGTCGGGTAACATTTCTCTTTGTCTTCATCAGGTTCTTCTCAAGAAACGTTCCGATTGCCCCTTTCTCGGCGCCGTGCTTCCATATCCTCTCTCACCCAGTCCTAGCCTTTAACTCTTCCCACCATCCCGAGTACAGTGTTACCTCAAATCTCGGTGGACGACCTCGGTGTGGTAATCCGTAACCCTAAGCACAGATAGAGGGTGCTGCCATCCCACGCAAGTTCCCCTGGCCGATCTACCGTACGTGCTTCAGCCATAAACAACAACTGCAAGCCATGTTCTCGTTATCATGAGACCTAGCCCCAGTGTCAATACTACTTCCACAAATGTCAACTTGCAGAGTTGAAATGGCGACAGCTACACAGTAGTGAGCTCCTCAACCCAAACTAGAAGCATCAGTTCAGGACAGGGTCTTTTCGGCGAGTTTCGCGAGCCCACAAAGGGTCCGAAAGGCAGAATCACCTAGTTGGTAATGCGAGGACCTGATCAAAGTCAAACAACTTCTGAACTACAACTGGGTAGCGAGAGGCACTTGGCCACCATCGACAATTTGATCAGTCATATGTTAGCTGCTCGAGTCCTCGGCGCGTGTCCGGGGTTTCTTTATTGACTGCCAGAGAGGCAATCCGGAAATACAGCCCATTATGTACGGCTCTTTTCTCATCCACCCCCGTTGATCTCCAGAGGCGAACGGGCCGTCACGAACCCTCCACTGCTTTTGTGAATGTGTACTGACAGAGGGAATTGAGTGATGCCATCCTTTTTTTTTAAACGGTTACCAGGGCCATTGCTGCAAATCCAGGGAACGGGTTACGGGAACAGCTGCCCGGGAGCCTCTCGGAATGGGATAGTCTGGCGCATAGGCCATTTAATCTGCAACAAATACATAGTTATCACGCATCTGCACCAAGGGGCTATCTCCAATTATGCTATTTTACAGCATCTCATAAACCGGGGTCAGCGAGGATGGTGTGTGGAGAGTTCGAGACGAGGGGAGAAGTGGATAGCCAATATGAGGCTGAGGTTGCAAGTTGCAAATCGAGTCCACTAAGATAGGGTTGCAGTCAGGTTATCATGGGTGTTGAGATAACAGACGCATCGAGACGACTTAGAGACTAACGTCAGGAAAGTTTAGCCATTGTCCAAAGATAAGTCCAGCCCAGAAGAATTGCGTTATCTTCGTCATTGAATCTAACAAATAGAATTCCGATGCTCATAATAGCTCAATTACAACTCTGTTGGTTCTCGTATCAGAAACTTGCAATTGAGTATTCACAAGCCAAAGAACTGCTTCTATTGATAGATCTGGATCCTGTTGGCCCCATCCTGCTAATGGAACCACATCGCTAGGAAGAATTGAGTGTTAAATGCAGAAACTCCAACAGGCAACCACTCAAGAGCCGCAAATCACATACCCATTTCCACTTAGTTTTCTCTTTGCCGTTAACAAGTCTGTCAGCAAAGTTCAATTTTCTCGGTCCGAGGGGGGGCTTGCGTTTACGACTTTACGTCTTCGGCCGATCCGATTGCTAACAAGGAGGAGAAGTTGTCTGACGTGATTGGCTCTGATCCGATCGCATCGAAAACTTTATCCTTTGTTGCTTGAAGATTCAATTTCGGTATTCGATCGCATTGGTTGTGAGATAGAGGATATTTAACAGCAATGACGAGAAAGCTTGAGAAGAGAGAAAACGGTTTGACGTATGAGGGCTTCCACATATGACATGAGTATAACAAGAAACCCTGGCGTCAATATAGGCGGGCATGATACCATCTATAAGCACAGTTTCCCATATTTGTCGTCGAGCGCATCAAAATCAGAGTTTAGGGTCGTATCATGCCACTCGGCATGTTTCCAAATCATAGAAAACACCGTCACCAACGTCATCTCGATACTTGCTCAACCATGGTTCAGACAAGAAGCATACAAAAAGGTTGCCCAAATTGGCAATCCGAGAGCATTTGTAGAGGTTGGTAGGCTTGATCACTCAGTCTGGGCAACATATTCTCTCCACGTACCCCCGTATATCGGAAGATGCTGTGCCGAGCGTGAAGACTGGCTGTGAAAACAAGTATGCAGTTCCATTACTCCTAAAACTTGTGAATGTTGAGAGGTAAAAGGTGTTCCGGAAGCATTTCAGCATGGTGTTAGTAGAGACTTACTGCCCGTTGAGAGTGATCGATGCTATCCAAGTCGGGGCGCCGGTCCAGCTACCTACCTAGTAGCCAAAGCTTATGTACTCACCAGTGCGGATACAAGGGGGCCACGGCCCACAGTGATACATCTGCATCTTCCATTAGTGAAGTGTTATTGATCAAAAGTGTCTCTTGTAAAACACACAAGTTGATGTAAGCGTGGCGAACATGAAGCCGGAGGTTTACACAGCCTCTGTAGTTCCTCAAAGAACAACATGAGAATATGGTGCGATAAAGGCTAGTTTGCTTAGCCAACAGAACACACCAGCAGCTGTAGTAAAACCAGTACACAATTATTGGGTATAAGTGTGAGATGCATTAAAATTGCCATATGGGGTTGGAAGTAAAAAGTGATAGACGACCCTCATGTCGATCAGGGTATTTGTAGACAAACTCCCCACAGCACAAACCCGCAACTTGAGCAACTAAGGCATAACCACATTGAGAGCGGATATGAGTTGATTCCAAGGGTGGAGAAGGATACTTCCATGGAGATTGTTAAGCTTGTGTAACTGACGCGATGTAGAACCGAAACAATCCTTCGACATTTGGCGGCTTGGCTAACCCTCGTTAGAGAGAAGGATAAATATCTCGCTGCAACTTGAATAATCTTGCCTAGCAGTATCAATACTTTCAGTCAATAACAGCTGAAGTCTCCGTCGCGCCGACAGCCATGAAGCGAAGAGTCTCGAACAACAGTGCCCGAATTGTTCCTGATCCCTGAAACGAGCCGCAGATGGCGTCACTCAAAGTTCAGCCGCTATATTGTCAATGTATTTTTGGGCGATCATGACCTATTACACATAATTTCTATTTGCTTTAATAAGTCCTACGTAGCTGAAAAGTTGTCTTAAACGCTAAAAGATATTTACCTTTTCTCTGTTTTTACATATTCATTTATGTAAGTATTATAGCCGGCCTGACTGCTAATCTGGACTGTTATAGCGCTAAATCCAGGCGTAGAAGATATTATGGTCTTTAGGTCTATAGGCTCTCTAGGACTTTGCGTGTTCGTTCTCTGTTCCTTTTCCCCTAGTATTTGTATGTGTATTTAACAAGTTGTCGTGATAAAGTGTATTGAAGTGATATGCGGGTTCGGTTTGGGGCGGAAGAATGATATTCCTGTCTTGCATGTGGTAAAAGTGGGGGTGTAAATGCAAATAGCAATATACGTAAGTACAATTAGCAAAACTCAAGATCTTACTCTTTGTTAGCAACTATTTTCTCATGATTTGTAAATAATTCCGACGATGAATAAATTTGGGGTCATCGAGCTGGCCAGCGCAAAGACGACTACGGCGCCAGGCTGGGCTTATGTACCGGACAACACCATCAGTCGCTCGACAGCGCCTACCAATAGGAAGCGCGCCAGAAACGTCCCAGGTCTTACTTATAGCGATTTGACGGCCCGGCAAGATAACAAGATTCGAAAAGAAGTCGAGGCCTTGGGTAAAGATGGCGGGAAGGATAATACGATATCGTTGCCGGTAAAGAGTGGAAAAGGTATGTGTGAAAGGTTGTCTATGCTCTTGAGGTTGGAACTGACCTCATGTAGCGCAAGGGAAGCATACGCCCAATGTCCGCAAGATTTTACAGTCGCAAAAGACTTTTGGCAACCACCTGGACGATTTCCTCGCTATGCAGGCACTCGCAGAATCTAACCCTGCGCTGTCTCGATCCAACACTTTGGGCGCAAACAACAAGCGACTGTCGAATAATCGAAGAGACACTCCTTCATCCTCCCGACCTCCTCCGCAAGACGAAGACACCGCGATGACCGACGCTGACCTTCCACCCATCTTGTCTGAATCGTCAAGACCTCCACCGACAAGCTATGACAGCGACGACAACTCATTGCTAGTGTCACGTGTGCCCGACATGCCGTCTAACGAAGAGCTGCGAAAGCTTCTTGCCCACCCACCGTTAAACTATGGTGAAGCGACGGGAAATTGGGACACAAGGTATCCCGTCAGATCGTTCTGTGAGGTCTGCGGGTACTGGGGACGAGTGCGGTGCATGAAATGCGGAACGAGAGTTTGCGCGCTGGATTGCTTGGAGGCGCATAGGGAAGAATGTGTCACTCGATATGGACTATAGGAGTTTGTATTGCTCACACTAGTGGTTTTGGTTTAGAGTGTTGTTATGGTTTGCATGGCGCAGCAAGGCGTTATGGATCATGATTTAGAGAATACCCCTGGTTGTTACCTTGGATAAAATAGACATTGCAAGTAAGTCAAACGGATTAAGGATTGGAATTGACTTTTGCCGCGTGAGTATCCATGATAGCATGTTACATACTTTGGCTTTGAGTTACTGTGTATACGGTAAGAGGCGATCAAGCCAGTAAGATTATCTGCAGCATTTGGACCGATTACAAGTACCCAGTAGATGGACTTTGAGTCCCGTTTCTTTTTTAGAAAGCAAGTTAGTGATAAATCTGTTTATTACTAAGATTAACAGAGTAATTTCCTAGTAATCCGATTAGCCCTTTCGATCTAACAATCAATCATTCAGGGTACCAACTGTGGTAGGTAGGTTGGAGTGTCAGAGGGTCCCGTCGTGACTGGAACGCGAAATTAACCAAACTTGTGCTCTACTATGAATCTGAACCCTGGGATTCAGATACTGTTATGTTGCATAACTTCCAACAATGTCCCGAGCAAGCCGTCCATGACATAACAACACAAAAGACTCCAATCCGGAAATACAACCCATCCCTTCTGATTGACTTACCCGTTGAAGCTCTCAGCGCAGGTCAGAGAAGAGAAGCTCGAACCTAGAAGGCAAAACAATGAACCAGTCAAAGTATCACGTTTCTATTATCATTGATAGCGGAGGCTGTCCATGGCTTGCGTGGTCGATGCAACGTGATGTGATAATGCGAACCGAATGGCGCGCAACTCCACAGTAAGCAAGCCTGGTAGTATTGGTACAGTAGCTTAGCTACCTATGTATGTATGTACACGAATCTCTCTCTGCCGAGAGCCCAAACAGGGCATCGAGTTCCACAGCAGTTGGTAATCAAAGGCAATTGAGTTGAGCTGTCCATTGCGCAACCCCACGACCGTCTTGTAAATGCTTTGACCTTGGTCCGTATACAATAAGATGAAGTGGCTAGGTTGTTTACGGGGTTGGCGAGCACCTCAGCGCCCAGCCTAACTCTCTGCCCTGAGCAATTTGCTATCAAAATAGCCATCTCCACTTGGCACGGCGACAATTTACAGGGGAAAATCCCATTCTCTGGTAGCGAGCGATAGCCTGGCCATCACGAGCAGAATCACCAGTCCGTCTCATGACCTACATGGGCATAGTACTGGATTCCAGAAACTGAGGTCTTCAAAGCAGGGAAAGCCAGGCGGGTGACTGAGAAGATCCTTTTCGTTTGTCCATCTTCGGTGAGCCTCACCCCTGACAGCAGGAACAGGCATGATATTTGATCGAGTCCCGCGCAGTGACCCTGCTCTAGCTATCTGAATACCTAATTACAGAGTGATTCTTTCCGGCTCATTCGAGAGTCCCGGTCCCGTCCCTCAAGGCAGAGCACAGAGGTTTCTGTCTCGTGCAAAGACCAGAGTGAGCGAGGGAAATGTAACCATGACGATAGCAGCTTGTTTCGAATGATAAAGAGAGTAGCAATTACAGGAACGGATAATGTGCCGTATCCGTGAGCAGGCTTGGATATGAATATGGCAGTCCTCACCAACACCAACGCCAGCCACATAAACGGGAGATGCCCGAGTCACGATATTATACCAACGCTGTTCAGCTCGACTCGTAGACAAAACTCTCTCTCTGTAGGATAACATATCCAGAGTTTGAAGCTTGTGGTCCTCTCTCTCCTCTCCAAAATTTCAGCCTCCTCTTGTTGGCCCTTCATTGGAATGTTGCTCGGGTACCGGGGTGCAAGCGGAGGCCGTGAAAGGCAAAGAGCAGGCCAGGGGTGGCAAATAAGAAGGGGCCCAGCGGAACGGTCCAACCTAGACAGCCGCCATGTTCCCCGGGGGCCCACGCATAGTTCCCCCGAGCAAGCCTTGGACCAGCGCTTTGGATAGGCAACTTCCTTGGGCAGCCCTAGCAAGGGGGAGGGGGTGCACTTTTAAAGCCAAGGCCTAAGACGACAGCCCAAGAGCAAACACAAGGGTCTAACTCACTAGGAGTCGTTGCGGCTTTCCAAATTTTTTTTATTTTTTTATTTTTTAAATTTTTTTTTCCCTCTTCCTCTCTCCTTTGTCTGAGTAGACAGCGGGGTTGGTAGGCTCAAGAAGTTCCAAAAGCCGCTCTGTGTCCACAACCACCCCTGGTTATCCAGAGGAACCATTTTTATTTATTTTGGTGCTGAGCAGTAGGATTGGATCGGATAGCATCTTTCGATTCCCATAGAAACGCCGAAGAGGAAGCGTAAGAAGAAGAAGAAAAAAATCAGTTGGAAAATTTTTGGAGCCTCCTCATGACATGATCCACTTCACAAACCACAACCAGACGTTGCTTTGCCAACCCGTTTTTTTATGCCCGTACGCCATGACCTGTCTCACTCAAATGCAGGGCTCAATGGAGGGATATAAGCTCATAACGTCATCGTATGGCACTTTTGCTCAATTTTTATCTTCTTTCGAAGTGCCTGTTGGCGCTATACCCTTACCCTCATCACCAGTTTCCAGTTTGCGGAATCCAGAATCATTGGGGAGGAAAATACCTGCATCAAGCCTCGAGCTGTGTTACTGTATTACACTGGGTAGTTCTTACTATATATATCCTAATTATAGGCATGGAGAGAGTTGTCTACGTGTAGGGATCCAGAAAACAAACTCGGAGCAACCGGATCACGTATAATATCGGCTATGGCCGTTGTCGTCTCGGTTGATTATAAGAGGAGAGCTAAACTTCTGGAGAAAGGGGTCTTCAACTACTAAGCACTACCTTATGCATGCTATGCAATTAGGTAACTCACTTCCCTTCAAACATCAGTTCATCCTCCACACCCCCAGATTGCAGGTCTCGATCGCATCACTGCAGGTGTGAGGTTGTGTTGTAGACAGCCTCCACTGTCGGTTGTCGATTGCGTTGCGGGGACCAAGCCGGAACCTTGCTCGCAGCCAGAGAACTCAATTCATTGGGATTATTAGCGGCTGGAAGCTACGGACGTGCGCTTGTCATCTCTTCTCGGGTGGTGTTTGGCGCGTAATACTTTCGAGTTGTCAAGGGGTCCAGTTCACGTTGTGCCTGGCCAGAAGCCAATTGGATTTCTAAAACGTCGTCCGTGCTCTTCTTGCTGCTGCTGTTGTTGTTGTTACCAGCTTTTGCGTGCCGGTGTTCAAGTCACTATGCTGAGCGTCTCGCCCCTATGTCCCTGCAAATATAACGTATCAACTCGCCGCCAGGGAGCCGCATAACAAACGGGTCTCAATCATATCAGTCGAGATGCATCTTCAGTGTCGTATGTGGCTTTGTAGATTTTCAGCCCTTGAGTGAGCTTGTTACATTACAGGAATGCATTTTCAAAGTGTGGTTTTGTAGCTATCGCGACAAGGTTGTGGCATTCCAAGTTGGCTTTGATATATCAAACGGTACGGTCCGTGCGGTCTTGGTGATCGACCTTTAGTTGCCTCAATGATCGACACTTCTCCGTGCCGAGAACCTGGAGGAAAGAGATATTCCAGCTGGAGTAACTTGTGGATACTGTACAGCATCTCCATTCATCCCTTTCTTACCTACCCGAGTATTCAGTCAAGTTATTTCGGCTTATCGTCGGGCTGCTGTTCCCAGGCCGTGCAATATCGGTCTCGAATCCAACTTTGTCTTCGTCATAATGACATTCCGATCGCCTTAGTTGCATCCCACGCCGGATACTCGGCCATGACCAGCACAACCACTAGCATTGGCAATTGGCAGAGAGATCATCTAGATCACAAGCTGCCTCACTGGCGAAGCAACAGGGCGTTCAGGAGCAGAGTTAGAAGACAGCTGCCACCGTCAATGCTATGAGAACTAGGCTTCTGCCACATAAAACGTAGCCTAGTTGAACGACTCCTCGTGGACATAGGGTAACTACCTAGTATTTTCCAGAATGCATAGAACGGGAATAGCAGCTTTCCTGCAAATTCATTGATGTCAGATCCCGTGATCAGTAGCTGAAGTCCCCTGCCGGGCTGTTAGGGCTGTTGGTGGTACAGACCAGCTTTAAGCATTCCATGTATGTACATCCTGTCTCTCTCGGCGTCGATGGCCAAGACTCTTGGTGTCAGTCTGGTATGTTTGCTCATGGATCCTCCAAGAAAGATAAAGGGAGTGTGAGTGAAACAATCATTAACGAATGATCAACAGACTAACACACTGCCACCCCCTCACACAAACACCATGTGCTTTTTCCCCTGGCCGTTGCCTGTCTCGTGCCCTGAATTGCTGGGTGATCAATTCACGTCGTCGATTGGCTGATCAAGCTATGTTCAACGGCTACGGCAACCGAATTTGAGATGATCACTGGATTTCCTTACCAGCTAGTCTGTGTGAGAGAATCTTGTTCCTGGATGGCTCGGACCAGAGCCTTGAGTCGCGTCAGTTGCCATTGCCCTGCCTCAATTACGATAGGTCGATCGAGATGAACAGGGCGATTGTAGATCATGACCAACCATGTAACGTCGAGGCTCTTCAATGAAGTAACCCACTGCGTACCAAGACAAATCAACTGGCGTTGGCGGGCAGTCGTTATTTCCTACAGGTGCCTACTGAGACTAGGTAGGTAGCCTCAGTCGACAATTAGAGTATTCAGATTTGGCAACCAGCGCCCACAGTGGCACCTACCAAACCCACCTTCTTCCTAAAGCAAGATTCACTAAACATCCTCCCTACGTACACTATCTGGGACAAGATCTCTGCTGAAGTATTGCTTATCTCTCTCATTTTGGTTCTTCATATCTCGTTTTTTGCCCAATGTGTCCTCACAGAGGCGCTTATCAAGCCAAAGGCTCGGCTCTTGTTGGCAATCCTATCGTTCCATTCGTATCTCGGTCGCTTTCCGATAAGTTATGTTTCCTTTCGTCACACACGCAGTGCCCGTCCTCATCTTTATAGCCAGCCCGTTAAAGCCCAAGAACCCCTTACGCAATGGTACATCAAACATCAGCCGTAATCAGCCACAAGCCCCGTCAGTGCTATCTTTGTTGTTTCTTGACAGCCTGTGGAATACCTTGAGGTGTGCTTCCGAGAGTGGGTTCTGAGAGGACTTCTGCTGTGAAACGCCCTGCAGGCGACCTTGAGAGTCAATACACGTCGAAATCTGCTTCATGTGGTTTTTGCTTCAAGCCATTGGCCGTGATGGTTTGCATCATCTGTCTTGCAGGTTGCATCTGCGAACGCAAGCGTGGATGCGGATGCGGATACTGTGGCTACGGTAGGACTATTCTAACCCCGCAGAAACTCAAATTGCAGGTGCAATTCTCTTCTGCAACCCGACTTCTATTTCGTCACACTTGACCAAGTCACGGTAGCCTGCAAATCCAGATATCCAACCTATGGTAACAGCAGTCACGCACAAGATGTCCAACTGCAATGCAAGGTCTTATCTATAAATTTAGAATAGTTTTATCAGTTTCCACGATTGCTTGATATCATGATTACCTCAAACAATTCATTCATTTTCTTGCCCAGGCATTTCGATATGGCTTAAATGAGCCAAGTTAGAAAAGGTTATGGACACTGAGCTGTTTCAACATTTTTTGTTTCGCAAATTCGTCTCTCGTCTCTAGAGCCTCCAATGTTGTGGAGAGAAAAGGGACGACATTCAATTCATTCACCATCCATAAACCTTAATATCCAACACACAGACACGCACAGACTGCGTGAGCGCGGCACTTTTACCACCACGGAAAAAAAGTCGTTAGCTGTCTCTGGTCTCTCACTATCACAACACTCTCGCTTACCAGTTGCGCCCCATGTTGGTTCGACGCCCATGCTGGAACAACCCACGCATTTCAGAGACACACCCCACGCCCCTTCTCTGGTGCTTCTTATCTTGTTCTACAGCGTAGCAACTCAGTACACACAGTAGCAAACTGCTGTGGTGCAGAAGGTGCAATTACCAATCGATCTTTTATTATGGCGTGAGTTCGCGTAATACCTTGAGCGTTAATATTGATGCATCAAGGTTATTTGATAATGGACATTTTGTCTACTATATAACATAGAGTGCCTGAGGGTAAAGCAAACAACAACAACAACAACCCCACGTTTTTTGTGTACCTTGAAAGTCATATCGATCGAGCTACCCACGATCTCGAGCTTATCCCTTCTCTTATGGCCGTATCTGATACGTCCGTAACAGCTACAGAGACTGAGCTTATATCAAGCCAAAATAGGCTGAACGTGTACTGTGCTGTACCATTCCCCTCAGGGTCCTCACTCCCACAAAGACGCCCTCGTGTCCCCAAAAACTCACTTTCGCAAAGCAGTTAGTTAGATTACAACCAAGTTGGGAGAAATCTACTGTGTAAGACATTGATCTATGGGCTAGAATGGACCCAAGATACCGGGGGTTCTCCCTTGGCTTGGTCTAGGAAAAAGAATCAGCCTCTTTGCTTAGACTGTTGTCGCCATTTACTTGCATTCGATGCATATACGATACCTACTTACATAGATACGTACATCTTACTGCAGTTCTGTGCACTGGCTACCTAAACACCAAAGGGGACGGACGTGCTGCTCACCAAAGCCTTGAAACTCGACCGAGCCCTGCAGTCTCTCGCATTGACCTGTAGCCTGTCGGGGGCATATCTTATTTACAGCAACATGATGCTGTGGATGTAAATTGTATCGGAAACAAGGGAAACCATTGGATCAAGTAGCGATCCCGTCTTCACCCGCCAGTCGTAACGCAAATGGGCACACCTCTAGCCATGGAAGCTACTGTAGCTGAGTTACAACACAGTTTCTCCTCTTTGAAGTCGCGACAGGACACTCCCCTCACCGACCGTCTCCTCAACTACCGATACTGAAGTGTTGCGTATGTATTGTAATCGCTTTTCTGGATATGTACCCTTACAGTACTGGGTAGTGTAGGTTGGCATTCTTTAGTTGGACGCCTCCAAAGTGCTCTCATCGGTCCCTCATATGTATAGACTTTTTTCCTTTCTATTTTTTTTTGTATATTCTCGGCCATCTTGGCTTCGTACCAATGTACTCTGTTGTACTGCCGAACCACAATTTTGCTTGCGTTTGACATTGGGGTCTCTTGGTTGTGTACCTATTTTGTGGCTTCTTATCTCTACATGCCTTCCCCGCTCTCCCTTCTAATCCATCGATTGATTGCCCTTTCTCAAAGCCAAAGCCAAAGTCAACGCCAAAGTTTTATTTCCCCCCTTTCCCCCGTCC